>CALZFC010000284.1:372500-645000 GCA_945643635.1 Allodiplogaster sudhausi | reverse complement strand
CGCACCGAATCTGCTTTCCACTGCAAAGATCTTACCTCCTAGCACTCGGCCAGCCTCCCCTCCCTTGCAGAGAGAACCGCTGCTACGACGG
Source organism: Allodiplogaster sudhausi (assembly GCA_945643635.1). Lineage (NCBI taxonomy): Eukaryota > Metazoa > Nematoda > Chromadorea > Rhabditida > Diplogasteridae > Allodiplogaster > Allodiplogaster sudhausi. The sequence goes on along the minus strand of CALZFC010000284.1, from coordinate 644,909 downwards.
CGCGTGCAAGCGCGGCGATCTTTTTTATATATTGAAAAATCTGATCGGGAACAGTACAAATATTTCGCATGATATCTCCGAGCGCTGTTATTCTCTTATTCACTCTTTCTAGTTCATCTCCGATTCCATGACGAACAGTATCACCGCGCATGCTACGCGAGGGGACAATGACACTGAGAAGGTTGCTGCTCTCTTTCTCTAAACCTCTCGATCTCGCTCTCCTTCTCGCTCTCTTCACTTCTCTCTCTCAATCTTTCTAATATATTTCCTACACGCTTTGTCGTCCTCTTTCTCTCTGTTCATCTGTCCATTGTCCCTCTTTCACGATCAGTAGTTCTCAAGTATTCCTAGAGTTGTCAATATCAAAAAAAACTTCCGAGCCGGAAAAAAAGCATGTTGACTTGCCAGATTCGTCGAAAGATCTTACGCATGAAGCCGATCATGAAGCTGCTCCTCCAGCTGACCTACTACGACTACGAGTACTTTGGCTTCCCCTTCCCTCCTTCGGCAACTCTTTTTGACTAACAACAATTTGAGATGTCTAATTCAAACCATGTTTTGAAGGTAATAAATAAGTTAGATCACATAAGTTACTCGCTCAAATGTGCACACGTGAGCAGTGCTTGGCTCTACATTTTCGTGCTTGTTCTGACCAAGTGACCACTTCAGAACTTCGAAACAGGAAGTGCACACAAGCGATAAAGTTATCACAAGCTGGATACATGTTCGGAACACATGTGTATTAAGATAGGCTGGAACACTGCCAATTCTTTTGTTTCGAACATGTTTCAAACAAGATTGTTTTGAACATGTTTCAAACTTTTGACAGATTAAAGGCGCGGCAGTTGAATTAGTCTAATGATGAGTTTTGAATATTATAAAATCATTATCGCTATAGGCATAGAGGTAAATGATCGATTTTATGCTTCTGAACCTTCTGCATCTCTGGCTGAGTGCATGGATCGCGCACTGAAGGCTGGCAGCATGTAACAGCATACGATTAAATAGCGATTAGACAAAAAAACTTATCTCAGAGATGTTCTAGAATACAAATAAATCATTAATACAATACAATCTATGCAAATATCCAAGAAATAATCCATTTGGTTCGGCATGCCTAAATGTGCTACTCGGATGATATGAGTTATTGATTTGTTTCTGGCTTTATAGTAGATCAATGAAACCAATATTCTGTGACTATAAGTCTGACAGCATAAAAAAATAACCCTGAAAATTTCATGGACTTTCATTAACTTTGAAGGAAGTTATGAATAAAAAACTAAAAGTTAATAGAATTTTGCACGGCACTGTATCTTATGTTTATAATTAATGTTTATGATGGCTAATAAACCATTCTTTAAGGAATTCTATGATGATAACGAGTATTCGAAACCATCCTGCTAAAGCATCAGGCAACGAATATCGAAGGCATTTAATAAAAAAAACAATAGAGAAAAAAGACAGAAAGAGAAGGAGAGAGAGAGAGAGATAAATCAAGATAGTAGATAAGAGACTCAACCGTTCCCTTTCCTTCCGTGTAGGGAACGGTTTCAGTTCCTCTACAGCCAAAGGGATAGGGAGTTGGAGTGGTACAGAGAAGTAATGTATTTCAGGCCACCAGCAAGCACGGATGTTGGCAAGAGAAAAGAGCGAGAATAAGGGAGAGAAGAGAGAGAGAGAGAGAGAGAGAGAGAGAGAAAGTTGTGATGAACGGGGAGAGGAGAGGAGAGAGAGAGGCAGAGAGAGAAGTGTGAAAGGAACGACTCAGCAAGGACGCAATCAGTGCTCACTGGGGAACGCGTTCTGCAAAAGCGGAACGCACAGGAAAAAGAGATTGAGAGATGTCAGAAAGATAATAAGACAGTGCGAAATTTTAAGGAAAAAGAAAGAAGTGAAATCTTGATATAATCGTATCAACGAAAAGAAGCCAAGCAACGAGAGAGGGAGAGAAAGAGAGAACGAAGTCTAAGAAATGTGAAATTAGTGAGAAAGGACAAAGGAGTAAATGAGGCCGAAGAGAAAAGAAGGGCGAGAGATTGCGCAAGTGATAAAGGAGCAATGCAAGAGCAAGACAGCTCGCGAAGGAAGAGATAATCATTTACAACAGCGTAGGAGTTTGCCGATGACAGCCTAACATTCTTTCTTTTTTTACTTCCAACGTTCTCTCGCCCCAAACCTCTTCGTGACCTTCAAGGACTCCGTTAGCTCCCTCTTTCTTCCTCTCTCTCTCTCTCTCTCTCTCTCTCTCTCTCTATCTTTCTTGCTCTCTCCAACCTCTCTAATCTTCTCGAAAAGTGCAGCTCACCTGTCGTCTGCCATTGGCATTGCCTCAGGCAGAGTGTACAACTCGGGTGTTATAAAAGTGGAGCTTCACTGCGAGAACAGCATCATTCTCTTGCCTTGTCTCCCCGTTCTACTTCTACTTAGACCTCTCTTGTTCATCTCCAACTAGTTCTTTCTCCATTACTTTTCGAGCCTTCTTTTCTTATCTTTCTACATCATATGTATGTACTTGGGTAATTTCTCCATAGTTTTCATCGTGAAGTACTAAATGAATTCTTAATTGAATTAGCCTTCCGGTAGTGTCCTGCCCACTATACATATATCATCCTCGACACTCTCTCTCTCTCTCTCTCATTCTTTCTCTCTCTCTCATTCTTTCTCTTTCTCTCTCTCTCTCATTCTTTCTCTTTCTCACTCTCTCGCTCTCTTCTTCTCTCTTTCCAGTAATGAGTTATCTGGTGGGCTTTGCCTCGGCGGCGTCCCTGGTGGCCGTGGCGGTGTGTCTCTTCTCGATGTCCGCGATGGTCGCAGACATCAATCGCCTCAACGACAATGTCGCCTCCGGCATGAGCGACTTCCGCGTAAGAACGATTTCCTTCCTTTTAAATAAAATACCCGACGTAGCGCTCCAACCAGAATTACAATCTAAATAAAATATTACCGTAAATAACTGATAGACATTCTGAAGGTCGTCGCCGACGACACGTGGGAGCGTCTGATGCGCGTGCAGGCCGCCGCGCCCGCCGGATCCTCCGCCGCCGTCCAGGTTATTGCTTCATCATTCTCACTCTCTTCTCTCTCTCTCTCTCTCTCCTTCTCTCTCTCTCTCTCTCTCTCTCTGGTTCCCTCACTTTCTCTGTAAATCTCTCTCTCTCTCACTCTCATCAACCCTCTCTTCCCAGACCGCCTTCGCCACGGTGATCGGCCGTAACAAGCGTTCCGGCTCGGAGTGCAAGTGCGGCGCATCCTCCGCCGGCTGCCCGGCCGGTCCCCCCGGCCCGGCCGGCGAGCCCGGCAAGCCCGGCAACGACGGCCAACCCGGCACACCTGGCAAGCCCGGCGCGTCCGGCCTTGCGCTGGCTGCCACCTACGACATCCCCGGCGGTTGCATCTCCTGCCCGCCCGGACCGCCCGGCCCCGACGGAGAGCCCGGCTTCCCCGGCCCTCCCGGCAACAACGGCGCCCCCGGACAGCCAGGAGAGCCCGGCTCGCCCGGCCAGGACGGACAGCCCGGAGAGCCCGGATCCGATGGCCAGCCCGGCCAGCCTGGCCGCCCCGGCAGCATCGGCCGCCCCGGACAGCCCGGTGTGTCGTACTCTCGCGGAGAGGACGGCCGCCCCGGCATGGACGGACGCCCCGGCCCGATCGGCCCTCCTGGACAGAACGGAGCTCCCGGCAACGATGGCCAGCCCGGCCGCCCCGGCGAGCCCGGCCGCGACGGACAGCCTGGAAACGACGGCCAGCCCGGCCAGCCCGGCGAGCCTGGCTCCGACGGCGCGCCCGGCAAGGACGCCGCCTACTGCCCCTGCCCCGCGCGCTCCAACTACTGGATGTACGCCAAGCACTAGAAGAAGCTACCTCGCTTCTCTGCGTCTCTCGGCATTCCACTCTCTTTCTCTTGACCCTATTCGTACAAACATGCTCTCGACATTGCGAATGAATAAAGGGCACTTGATTTCAAAGATCGTTCATCTATGAATACATGCGTACAAATATACATACATATACATATGTTTTTAAATGTAAATGAACTAGAACAAAATATAATTTTCTTTATCAATTCACCAGAATTTTCGAGAAAGTTCCAGCTGTTTAACGGAATGTGTGTAAATTTTGCAGCACCAGCATTTAATATATGTATGTACTTCCTAACGTTTTGCTAATATAACTACAAATATATTTTAACGCTTCTCAGCTGGATAAGGACAGCAAAATCGAGCCTAGTCGACAACAGCGAAAAAATTAAGATGCAAGAAAACAGGAAATACTTGTTGCAAGAGAGTCACAAAAATCTTCAGAATCGAGTATTAAAATGAATCACTTATTGCTTGACTGTAAAAAAGGTTTTTTTTTAAAATCAGATCATAAGCAATCTGTTCACAACTCTAACAAAGAATGAATTTACATTTATTCTGTTTTGTATTAAGAAGCAAAAAGGAACACAATGAAATCGGCTGAAAAAGATACATACATACATATGTACATATATGAAAATGCAGTAACTCGTTCAATAAATTAGGTAAATAAAGCTATCGCACTTTTTATTGCTCTTCGGTATATAATATATACCGTATAATGCAAAGATTTGGCTAATTCGGCACACGGCACAACCTGATGTGGCATAGAGAACTTTGATATATTTAGATAGGGCAAGTAAAATGTACAAGTGCAAGTACAGTATCTTTAGATATTTGGGATATCTTTTTATGCGCTTCGGAGCAGGAAAGGATGCAAATATCAACAAGCAGAAGAAAGCGCATCTTGACCGTCTCATTCTCCTCCTTTTTAGAAATCCGAGATTCTCAGCAGTCGATCCTAGAATTGACAAGAAATCATACAACAATTAAAATACGGTGAAAAACCCTTCGGTTGTCAACGCATAATTATATTAAAATATAAGATGCAATTGTGCAAAAGTTAAATTGATGCCCATTTGGTTTTTCTCAAACTCCCTAGTCTCTTCTTCTCGCTGTCGATTCCTGCAGTCGATTTCTCACATCTTTCTCTTTCCCTCTCTGTCTTCCTCCCTCTTTATCACTACCTCTCTTTCTCCCTCCCTTTTTCCTCTCTCTCTCTTTCTTTCCCTCTCTTTCTCCCTCCCTCTGCCTCTCTCTCCGCTCCAATGGAATAACGGACTGATACAACTGCTGCTCGCCCGTCAACGCGCTCGTTGAGCTGCTAGTCTGGATAGCGAAGTCTTCGGGTCTTCTTTTAAAAGGTAGAATTATGTTAACAGCGAATTTTATTTTATATTTTAAATCTATCATTAAACTTAGAATAGAAACAAACCTGGCAACTCTCCACTTCCTATGGCTCTGACCCCAGGAACAACAGCGAGCGGAGTTGCGGCAGCAGCCTGCTCGGAAAGACACTGGAAGATCTCATCCAAGGTCGTCTGCGACAGCGAGAAGTCTTCCACAATGTACTCCAGTTTTAGCTGAAATAAAAATACCCACATTCATCTCCTCAAAAAAAAAAGAACAATGATCCTGTCATATTCCCACGATAAACCCAAGATCGAACTCGATTGACGACTGCAAGAATCTGATGAATGGTGCATTCGGCCGTGTTCGGAATGCGGAAGAAGACAGCTGAGCAGTGGATCGCAGCCACCTAACCAAGAACAACAATATTCTAAATTTCATTTCAAAAATTTAAATTTGCCGCCAAAATAGTAAGTACATTAGCTTTCGGAAGCGCGTCCTTGACGAAATCGGCAGCGAGCTTGGCCTCCTTCGGACTCGCCATCTTCAGCGAGAGAGACAGACCCTCGCCATACCTATGAAAAGCAAGAAATTAACAACCCAATATAATCAGAATCTGCTGAACTACTCGACAACAAATTAAATGAATGATGAATGAATTTGGCAGATTGCCAGCCCTGTCTGACTTGCTCTTGAGGTGCTGCTTGCTGCCGACGCAGCGGATTCGGCCTCGGTCAAGGATGGCGATGCGAGTGCAGAGAGCCTCGCACTCTTCCATCGAATGGGAAGTCAGCACCACGGCGCGGCCTTCATTTTACTCACTTTTATCATTTACTCTTTTTTCATCGATTTGTATATTTATCTATGTTTTGTATTGCATATAAGGGCTTAAGCCATTGCAATTGTATCTCATTAAGTAAGATCTTGTATGAGAATAAATAATATACATATAGTATCTATATTTCATATTTTAAAAGATACCGACCCGACTTGCGCAACCGAGTGACGACAGACCAAAGGAACTGCTGCGAGCTTGGATCCATGCCAGCCGAAGGTTCATCCTTAACTCTCTTTCTCTCTCCCTCATCCTCTCTCAACCTCTCTCTCTCCCTCTCTACCCTCTCTCTCACTCACAAGCATGATGACTGGAGGCTGGCTGATGAGAGCCACGGCAACCGACAGCTTCCTTCTGTTGCCTCCTGAAAGCGCGTCCGCTCTGATATCCGCGTATGGAAGCAGATGCAGCGAGCGAAGAAGAGAGGTTGTCAGCTGAGCAAAGGGTTACGGTATCTTCTCGGCGGGACTCCTAGTCTTTTAAATCATCATCTTAACAAGACGCAAAGAATAAATTAATAAATGAACCTTCGGAATGTCCTCCTCGGCGATTCCGTGAATGCGAGCGAAGAAGACGACGTTCTCCCTGGTGGTGAGCTTCATGTTCAGAGCGTCGAACTGCGGGCAGTAGCCGAGAGAGCGGAAGCCGTCCGAGTGGCGGGAGGTTACTCTTCAAAAGGTTTCAGTTATTTCTCTTTAATCAGAAAGTATAATTTATTGCGCAATTAAAAAGAAGTTCTCTGACTCTTCGCCGTTCACGAAGACCTGGCCAACTCCGATGTCGTGCTTGCCAGTCATCATTCCGAAGGTCGTTGTCTTGCCTGGAAGTCAAACCATTCAAATTTTAACATTTCCCACCAATTCACAGTTTCACCACGGCTTTTCCATGTTCATACCTGCGCCGTTCAAGCCGAGCAGTCCAAAGCACTCGCCTCGTTCCACGGCAAATGACACTTCTTTCACGATGAGATTATTGTCGAACGCCTTATAAACATTCATTGACTAAGTAGATCAAATCATTCACTTCATCGATTGTATTAGAAATTAAGGAAAAAGTCTCAAAACTAGCTCTTCCAAGATAGTAAAAGTACAAAGTTGTAAACGAAGTAAACCTTGGCGAGAGACCGCACGACTAGGCCGTAGTCTCCGTTCGTCGCGGCCTCGCCAATCTTGATAACGCGGTCCCGCTCGGCGGTCACGTCCTTGTCCTGGAAGTAGAAACTATTTCTTATAATTAATCGGATTACATTCAGCCAATTTAATATTACGAACATTCTTTCGAACAAGAACGAGAAAAGAGAAAATATTCCACGACTACCTCATTCAGCTGTTGCTCAGCATCTTCATTCTCAACGAGTTGCCGTGTCTTGTGCTGCTCGACTCGCCTGCGATCAATTATTTTCAATAAACATTTATAAATAAATAAAATTAATACTATTCAATTCAAAATAAACTCTTATCAATCTGAACATTTTCTGATAAAGAAGATAAGATTTCCAATAAATGACTATACTTCGTAATGCCAATGGAACCGTGCTCGCAAACGGCGATGACCAGCCAAGCGAGGATTCCCTGGATGGAGAGGACGACGAGATGCCGCCCCATGAAGTCCCACTCCAGCACCGACGGATACGGAATCGTACCGATCAGGTCCGGTCGCTTCAGCGCTCCTTCATGTTATCACATTCAGCATTTTCATTTTATTATGCTAAATTAATTTGTAATCTGGCACTAAAAATAAAAGCTGGTATGAAACTGACTCAGTGCGACTTCTCCAAGCATGACTGCACTGTACACTGTGGTTGCCCTGAGGACGCCCATTCCCAGGTTATAAGAGGGCACGAGGATCAGGAATACGGTCGAGCACACGTCGTACGCTGTTCCCAACGTTGGATCCTGAGAGAGAGAGAGAGAGAGAGAGAGAGAGAGATGGGGAAAGAGAGAGAGAGAGAGAGAGAGAGAGAGAGAAAGGGAGAGAGAACTGGGTTAGAGAAAGTGAGGAATGACCTGCTGGATGAAGAGCTCGAGCACGCCAACCACCATCGTCGTGACAATTCCAACGAAGAATGTTCCGATGGCAATGAAGACAAAGGCAATGGCTGGCACAGTGAACACGCGCTGCAGAAGATAGACGATCGGCAGAGAGGCCAGGCTAAATCATTCTCTTTTGCCTGTCATTATAAGGGACTCTAATCACATCAAAAATGTTAATGACAATTTTAAATGTTTGAGAAAACGCACCCAAACACAACGTAGAGGAGGGTGAGCGAGAAGTATGCGCCGGGGTTGAAGCTCATCTCGCGAACGTCGAATGCCAGGTAGATCAGCTGCACCAAACAGGCAGCCACCAGGTAGATTGCCTGCAAGAAATACCGACAGATCCAAATGGACGGGTGGGCGGGGCCTCTTTATATATTCTAGGACAGATCAGCCAACCATGTCAGACACGTAGGCAATGATCCAGTACATGGGTCTGCTGAGACCGGAGACAAGTTGGAGATGGTAGCACTCCGAAATTCGCTCCTCAAGGAAATGCGGCGGTTTTCAAGCACTTAAAAAAAATTGTTTTCCTTAATTTCAAGGAACCTCAACGAGAAAGACGGCCCGGCTGCCTGTGATAACACTGAGAGCAAGCATAAGCAGAAGGATTCGGAAGAGCATTCGTATCCTGGAAGAGAGAGGGAGAGAGAGTGAGAGAGAGAGTGAGAGAGAGAGAGTGATATAAAGAGAGCGGGAGACAGAGAAGGAGAGAGGGGAGAGTGAGCTTCAACATTCTCAAAGAGACTGACTGATTCTGGTTGGTATTGCCCTGAATACTCTCCGTCATTGACTTGTTCATCGGCTGTTGAATTGCCATGATGCCGGGTGAATACTGAAAGAGATTCATTGAGAGGAAGAGAAAGGACGATCTCTTTATAAAAAAACAAAAAAAACTAACAGTTGAATTTCCCGCCGAGATTCGCATGAGAGCATTGGATAGAGCATTCGTGTAGATCGGTAGAGACGGCCAGCGTCTGTTGTTGAACCACAGCTGGAATCGTATTATTTATTAGCCAAATACATACACATGTATGTATGCACATAGCTCTGTTAATTCCAATACCTATTTTCACAATGAACTATGCTACGATAAAACATAATTTACCTTAATATTCTCGGTGGCATCTAAACTGTACACGATTCGCTTGACAAAGTTGACCATTGTGATTCCCTCGTAGAATTCACAGTCGTTGCCGGACTTGGGTAACGGAATCGTCGAAAGATCTATGAGAAATTTATTATAATAATATAATATTGCCAGTACAATATTGTCTAGATTTATCATTCTTTTCAGAATGTATAATACCCAGATTCGCGGCGGACGCGAGATTCTTGAGTGCCTCGGTCAGTGCTGGCCAGCCGGACGCCCGTTGCTCCAGCGCATTCTCGTTTGCTGCTACTGGGTTACGGTGTCCGAGCGAGAAGCCGCCCGTGCTGCGATTCATCAATGACAACGACATTAATGAAAGCTGGGACGGGTGGGCGGAGCCTATCCAGGTTCTACTTACTAGTAGACGGTGGTGGTCTCGTTGTCGTAGTCAAGTGCTTCGTGGGTGATGATACGCATCTGCGAGATGTTGCGGAAGCTCATGTCCATGATCTTGTTGGTCGGGTTTGCGCCTTTGCGGGGCAGCGCCCAAGTCGGGTAGTATTCCTTGAAAGAGAGAGAGAGTGAGAGAGAGAAAGAAAGAGAGAGAGAGAGAGAAAGATTTTAATTACCATTGTGCACGTGTCGCCTTCGCGGGTGCAGTTGCAAGTCTTGTTCAGGACAATGTTGTACGGAATTTCCGTTCCTGAAAACCGGTGTCGAATATGTTTTTTTTCCATTTGGCCGCCAACTAAAGTGCTGACTATTGTCATCGAAGAGAGATCTAAAGGTGAGATTTCCACCGCTGGCCTGGTAGCAAAAGCTGTCGTCTCCGCCGCGATCACTAAAATAATGCTCTTTTACAAATTTTATATCTTTAAAAATTGATTTTCCTCCGTGTTCTTAATCGGAAACGATGATGAAAAGGAGGAATTACTGGAGGAAGCAAATGAATGCTTACAAATTCGGCAGACAGAGAACACTCATTCTCGATTCTCTGAGAATTTAACCAGCGACACGCGCAGAGACGCTTGATTCATTGTGATCAACGAGGCTGCAGAATGAATCAAAAAATTGAGCTGTTTATAAGAATGCCCCGCCCACCCGTCCATCGCCATCTAACAATAAGCCACGCATACTTTCAACGAAGGAATCGTTCATGCCCATTCGACCTCTACTTACCTGATATACGTGTCGGAGGCGTTGAGGAAGAAGGTGTTGTCCAGAAGTATCGATTTGATGGGTTCCTGAACAAAATGCTCTCTGTTGACAAAAGTTAGCTGAAAAAGAAACCTGAGACTTGGTGGGGTTTCGCGCGTTCAGGGAGATGTACGCTTCGGCTGCGAGGAGAAGCAGCAAAGGAAGAACAATCTAGAGTTTGGAGTTGGCATATTATAATGGCGAAATAAAAAAATAAGTTTCAATTGTGCAAAACAAAAACGTTCAAATAATATTATTTAAAAAATCTTATTGTTTTGTAATGAAGCGCTCCGGCTTCTTCGCTGTCGTGTGGGTGTGGATCAGACGTGGGAACTCGTTCAACAACGCTTTTATTAAGCAACTGGCCTGACGGCAACAACTAATAGGCAGAGGGAAAGGGAAGAGGGACCGCTCACTATGAGCGAGGCATGGCAGACTGACTTTGAAAGTCAAGCAATAGACACGTAAGATGAAATGCTTACGTGGCAATAATTAGCATAGGCTTACGTGGCACAAGAAATAATATGGGCATTCTTGGAATGCACCGCAAAAGAGAACATGGGGGAATAGAATGAGATGAGAGGGGACTCATCGTGACATCTCCCTCCTTTCAATGCGGGCGCCCTCGACCGCCGCGCTTGAATGTGCCGTTGCTTGGATGATGAGAGAGAGGTGAGAAGTGCTGCCTGAAGTCGCCACGATTGAATGATCTGCCGTCGTTCTCGCTTAACTTGTCATTGCTCGCTGCCACCAGAACGCTTGAGATGCCGTCGCTTGAGGTGCCATCGCTTGAGTTGCAGTCGCTTGAGATGTAGTCGCTTGATTTTCGGCCCTTCGTAGTCGACTCGTGGTTCGGCTCGTCGTCGTCGCTCGTTGTCCACCGGATCAACTCTCGCAACAATTCTTCGTTCTCCGCACTTCTCTTGTCATCTCCAGACAACCACTTTATCCTTCTCTGGATATTCTTCATACTCTGCTCTCCCAACTGGCACTTCTTTGCCATCTTTCTCAACTGATCAACTGGATCGACAAGCTCCTCCTTGTCTCCTTTCTTCAATCCAGTGGTATTCACCTTCACATCGATAACCCGAGAAGTCTCATCCGGATCCCCTTTCTATCCGGTTTTCTTCAATTCTCTCATTTCTCGTGACAGGCGCGTCTTTCGAGTGGGACAAATCAACCTTCCATGGCCCAAGCCGCTTCAAATTCCAAACACTTCAAATACTTTGTCTTCTCTAATCTCTTCTGATGCTCTTCAACCGATACCTCGGCTTCATTTTCTTCTTCCAGAGGTTTTCCCTCATCAATTGCGTCCTTGTTTCGATCCTTTCCATTTACTTCTTGCTTCTCCTGTTCCAATTTTTCATCCAGAGCATTCATCTCGAACTCACCATTACCTTCACCATCCAAATTCAGCATTCTTACACGGCCCCATTTCTCAATGACATTTTGGCCAAGAATAATCTCCGTTCCATTAGAGATCGCAAACATTCCAATCGGTTTCGCAATTCCACCAAATTCCATTGTCAGAATTCCCTTTTCAACCACATCCAATCTCGTTCCAGCGGCTTCAATAATTTCTTCCTTCACTTCCACATTCTCCACCGTCCCCAGTTTCTTCAGTCCAGTCAATAGATTCGCTGGAATCATGCTGACTTCTGATCCGGTGTCTACGATTGCTTTGAGTTTCATTCCATTCAACTTTATCTTCACTTCTGGCAACGCCACCCAGAATTCATCTTTTTCTCCAGAGGTTTTCCTCTTCAACTTCACGACATAACTTCTTCGTTCGTTAAACTGCTCCTCATCCTTCTCTTGTTCCCCATCATTTCCACCATTCTGCCAAACTGGCTTATCCGCATGCTCCTTCGTTTCCCTTTCACGCGGTATCGGATTCGGACAGTTCTTCTGGACGTGTCCTCGTCCACCACACTTGTAACATTGCGGCGAATACGCCATTCCACCGGTACCACCACTTGGCTTTGCTTCCTGGTTCATTCCGAAATTCAGTCCACTCGGAGCCTTCTGCATCTGTTGCTGATTTTGTCTCTGCGATTGGTTCTGTGCATTTCCAAATGCAACATTCTGAGAATTCTGATATGAGCGAGCATTGTAATTCTCTGGCTCCCTGTATTCTTGCCTGTTCCTACCATGTCTGCTTGAATGATGCTCCAGAGGACGACCGTATTCTATCTCTTGCCGCCTCACTCCATGATTCTGCTCTCTTCTTTCACACGACATTTGTACTGGCTGCGTCCTGAAACCGGCATCCAGTCTCGTTCCCCTTTTCTCGACCGTCTCAATTCTCATCGCATGTGCCTTCACTGCTTCGTATTTCTCCTGCGGATAGGCTCCTTTCATCACTTCAATCAGTTCTCGATAGTGAATCCACCCGGTCAACTGCATGAGCAACTTCTTTTCCAGCATCGGGGCGAGATATTCGTCAGGCATTCCCGGAAAAGCTCTACTCGCCAGCCTTTCCAGTCTCATGCAGAGAGAACTGACGCTCTCCCCTTCTCGCACACTTGCAGTCTCCCACTCTTTCGTTGCATCGTACTCTTTCATTGTTTCGTCAACTCTCAACTTTTCTCTCATCTTTTCCTTCATTGCGCCGTATCCTTTGACACTCTTCCTGGCGAATGAGTCGAAAATCAGCCTGGCTTTTCCCTCCAAATGGGTCTTTAACAAACTGTACATCCGCTTGTCATCCGAGACAAGGCTGTACTTCATCTCGAGACTTTCCAGGAATTCGTCGAACTTCCCCAGTCCGCCTTCTCCTTTGTACTGTCCCACCAGCGGCATCGCCATCGAGATCATCGCATTCGCGTTTCTTTCCTCTACTGACACGGCCTCCGATCCCACCATCATACTTTCACACGGAGAACGATTTCCTTGTCCGTTCTCTCGCCACTCGTTTCGGTACTGTCCGCTCTCGTCCTGGGATCCCTGCGGCGACCGACTCTGCCAACGGTCCCTCTCCTCGACTGGCTTCCTTACCAATTCATCCATCGATTTCTCGACTTCCACGCAAGCATCAATTGCCAACTCGCAATATCTTTTTGCTTCATTCTTATGATCCTCCATCATTTCTAAAGCTCTGTCACACAGTTTCTGCTTTGTTTCCTTCGAATATCTCAATCTTCCTTTCTTGAAGAATTCTGACAATTGTCCACCTGGATTTTTCCATTCAGATGTACGAGCTCTTCTTTCTTCTCGACCACTCGGTTCCTGGCCTCGGCCACTGCCTTCTCCATCTGCGCCTCTTTCCTCTGCTTCCCTTCCTTTCGCCTCTTCACCCGCTTTCTGCTCAACAGTGAATCGCTTTCACTTTCTGACATTTCTCTGCTTGACTCGGTCATTTTGTCCTTCGTTCTCCTTCGCACTCGGTCGACTATCAATTTGGCACGCAGCCTCCTTTGCACTTTGTCACTTCGGCTTTAATTCCACTGTGAGCCCGGTCGACTTTCTTTCAAATCGCCAGCGCTCTCTCCTTTCAGCACTCCACGAGCTTCTCACCAATCCACACCACGTCAACACCACACACATTCACCTTCTGAAAGACCCCTCTCTTTCCTTCTCAAACCACGTGTAAGGACGCCGCCTTTCAACACGTAACCACTTCCACACCAAAGTTGTCTAGCGCAACCCCTCTTGCCAACTAGCACAACGAGCCGCACAACTGCTGGATGCGAACCCCACTTCGCCAACCACATAGTAAAACCACCGGCTCCTCTTCACCTCAGCAAAAGCCCCCTCGCTTCTCACAAACAGCCCCCACGCTTTCTTCAGAGAGCCCCCACGCCTCCTCTTAACTCGCACACAGCGCCTTTCCAGAAGTCCCCTCACTTCTTTGACGAACACCAGATGACGATCAACCAGCCAATCACCAGCTTTACTCGCAGACCCCCCTCTGCACACCAACTTCTCGCCCAGCACACAGCTCAGGAGACCCCCCTCTCCTCCTTCCTGCAAGGTGAAACTAACTCGTCCTTCGCAAGAAGCTGCGTCACTGTGAGATCCTCGAAGATTCGGACGGTTCGGCCCCCATGTAATGAAGCGCTCCGGCTTCTTCGCTGTCGTGTGGGTGTGGATCAGACGTGGGAACTCGTTCAACAACGCTTTTATTAAGCAACTGGCCTGACGGCAACAACTAATAGGCAGAGGGAAAGGGAAGAGGGACCGCTCACTATGAGCGAGGCATGGCAGACTGACTTTGAAAGTCAAGCAATAGACACGTAAGATGAAATGCTTACGTGGCAATAATTAGCATAGGCTTACGTGGCACAAGAAATAATATGGGCATTCTTGGAATGCACCGCAAAAGAGAACATGAGGGAATAGAATGAGATGAGAGGGGACTCATCGTGACAGTTTGTGTCTGACCACGAAGAAGAGAGTGGGTAGACTGCGGTTCATGTAGTGGCCTCGGACTGCAAGAAGCGCGTAGGCTTTGCGGAAGACACTCGGGCTGGGCCGCGCGCCGTTCTCCGCGGCATCTCAAAACAATCCCCTTCAATTTTGCGCAATCGTGTTGCTTGTATTCATAATTTCACTGTCGCCCTTTTATACCCCCTCTCTCTCAACCTCTCTCTCTCTCTCTCTCTTACTTGTGCTCCCTGCTCACCAATGAACTCCTCTGTAAATAAAAATAGGCTAACTGGCAGGATTGTGGAAGGACTGCCGGCCACTCCACCAATTAGCCTTCCAAATTCACGCAGGAAGGCTAACTGGCAGGATTGTTTCGTTAGGTGCACTAGGTACTATTTGTAAATATGACCATTCACTTTTTCTTTCATCTGCACTTAATTTGTAAATTTCACTTTCTATTATGCACTTTTCGTAAATACACTTTATGTCGGGCCTCTTCCTGGGCTTTCATTCACAGCAATACAAAGCCTATTTTACAAGAAAGATAGTCTAAAAGTGAATAAAATGGATACGGGACTGTCCTAAGCAGGAGTATACAAGGAAAATCAGTCTTATAACATGGCACAGCACGATCGGGGAAGAGAAAAAAAAAGAGCTTACAAGGAACATCAGCATTATTAATGGCACAGAATGAAAGGTCAAGCAATTACACAAGCATCTTAAGGAAATGAGCAGCAGTATACAAGTACAGATCACCGGAATTGAAAACAAATAGTATTCTTATAATACAGACAAAAAGTGAGCCATCTTGTTAATATTAAGGTGACCATTCACATAGCAATCACTGCCAGCCAATTTACAAGGAATATTCAGTGCTTGATAGCATAAGAGAATAGAATATTAACCGAAGAGGAAGAAATCTTGTGCTTCTTCATGACCGGAATTTACCAAGCACTTTCATGACCGACGAGGAGCGAACTCGCCCTTCTTCATTCAATATTCCGGAGCTGTTGCGGTCGTGGAGTGGTAGAATTCGACTCGTTCGACTGAATTATTACGATGTGACTTATTTTCATAAATTGAACAAGTAAGAAACCCCTTCTTCCGTTGAATTTGCTCGCGCTCTGCGGTGGGTGTCTGGGCGAGGTTTCTCTTCTCTCTGAACAAAAGTTACTTTATGAATGAATGTAGAAGTGAAAGATTTCACATACCGTCGGACCGGGCCGCTTCGATCGACCTCCCGGCTAATGAGCGGAACATTAGCTCCATCGTATCTGAACGGATAAATTTTTCATATAGAAGTGGATAAGATAAGAAACCGCTCATCTTTTCGCAGAGCACTTCCGAAACTGAATTCGTCCTCGTCGTCGTTGAAGTTCTCAGAGTTCTGGTCCAAATCTTCAGGGTCATCAACGCTTAAATGAAACATTTACTGGAGCCAAGAATAGAAAATTTTTGTTGAATTAATGAAATGACAGAGCAAGAAACCAACCCAGTGTTCTGGAAATCTTCATGTTAATGACTTTCCTGGATGGGCACTGTCGGTGTTGCACGGGAAGGGGAGGCACCGGACGAACAGCCACCCTGAAGCTTCTTTTGCGTACAACGCAGCTTGTCACTGAAATCAAGGAAAATTCATCACCAAAAACTGAAATATATATATGAGTACGGTAACCAGCAATTCGTCAGCGCTCTTCTGACGTGTTGACACAGAACTTCATGGTGGTACTCGGGGTCGCCATCTTTAACATCGGCCGCTATGATGACACATCCTGAATGAGCAGCACTTTTTTATTTTAAGAGAACCAAGTGTCAACAAAACGCCTAAGAAGCGCTGTGTTGACATTAAGGACATACTCATTAACTAGTCGAAGTAGTCAGATGGGATGGCCAGGTAGTGTGGCTGTGATTCACAACCAGACATGGTTGTGATCATTTCAGCTGGTACGGTCTATGAAAAAGAGGTAAAGCTTGCTTATTTCTTTTGTCACCGCCTAACCTTTAAAAAGAGGAATCGAGCCATCTTCACAAGCTTTCTGAAGGCGGAAGACTTCCTGGAGAAGCTTGTGAAAGATGCTGCGAGCGGGGCGAGGTCTACGGTGTTCTGGGTGTACGGTACGCGAACTCGCAGATCCTGCCCGGAACTGCGGCAGAGATCTGGTCTGAAGCTTAGTGGGGGATCGACCTGTAACATTTTACAATCGCCAAAATTTTTCTATTGATTTATTCATTCCTAACCCTTCTAAGTGTGAGTTGTTTCCGAGAAGACTTGGCTTGCTTGTCTAAGCTTTCAATCGTCATCTGCAGCCTGGCCATTATCGAGGCGTTATGTTCGATCTAGTCAAATGAAGTAAAAGTGTATTAACTAAAAGAACTAAAGTGATATAGCTAGCGAAAACAAAATCGTACGATTATCGTGTTGATGATATCGAGGATGTCACGGAGGTTGCGTTTGTCCCGATCTTGAGAAGCGATGAATTCAACGTATGATTCCGTGTTAGGAGAGAGGAGTGAGTTAGCATGACAGGAAACGAGTAGAAAAATCAGGAACCGTCTACGAATGGTTCCACAGAAAGTAATCAGGAGGAGAACAGCCAGCCCAACTCGCTCTCCACCAGCGAAGACGTCACAAAGTACGAAATGAGGGAGGAAAACTAGGAAACTTATTTAAAATTACTCGTTAAACATTATGAAATCTTACCAATAGCATTTCATTCGCTGATAACTTCCCTGGAGAGAAGAAGAGCCGAGGCGAGCCGAATGATCGTGGCAGAAACATTTTGGTATTGGCGAAAATGCGAAAAGTTGATTCCGGCACTTTTAGTAGAGATCGAAGGTCCGGCATTACGCATTTAATAGCTTAATATGAGCAATGATGCGACATATTTTAGTCAAAAATAAATGATCTCACACAAATTTTGAACAATTCACAGTGTACCTTTGATTCACAGTGTACCTTCGGCAACCCCTTCAGCAACAGTGTGCATGTCACATGGGAGGCACTTGTATGCAGGAAGAAGTCGAAGAAATGGAGATATGACGCCTTCGCAGTCTGAGAAGCCCGCCCTTCCCCTCGCTGCAAAGAAACGCTCCTTCAACTGTCCTTGATGACTTCGGTCTGCAAGCGGATAACAGATTTTCATTTCACAGGGTGACCGTCAAAACATACACTTTATCGCTTGGGTGCCAATGTAGAAGCGATTTTGTCGCCCACCACTGCCTTTCTTGAGGCAGTGGTTGCAGCCAAGTGGACTCCGCCATCCCCGCATCCACCATAAGTCCCGCATGGCTTCCAGATCAACTAGAGCTCGGCTAAGTCGAAAAGAAACCTTGACGTCGAAGTCATCAGTAGCGATGACCATGGAAGAATCCTTTAAAAAGGAGAGAAGAGGGGAAAGAATGTTGCGCCACAGCTCCTTCGCAATTTTTCCGCGGTGGCCAATGAATGCAGCAAGTACGAAGTTGTGGGATCGCCAGCGCTCATTTGCAGGAAGGTCCAGGAGGCTCAATAAAAGTGGAGTTCCGCTGCGCCTGGAATGAACAAAACATTTACCTCACTTACAAGTATAATCAACAACTAACTTGCTTCTCTTCCCAAATGGGAATGAGTCGCAGTGTACTGCAAGCGACAGACGTAACGTTCCCTGCTTGAACTGCTCGCGCGACTCGACTCCTCCGAGGATGTCAGCGTAGTCGCCGACATCAGCACCATCGTTTGGCGCGAACCCGGCCTTCTTCAGCAATATTCTTTTGTGCTGCCTCACCAACAACTGCATGTTGGCGCGCACAATATGCTAAAATGAGACCAAAGTACTGTGAGTGCAGCGAAATAAGAATAAAACCGAAATAAGAATAAAACCTCGAGTTGTTCGCGGATGTTGCCTTGGACGACTGTGTCACGTCCGGCTCTCATGTTACTTCGCGAAGATGTGCTGAATTAAAAACATAAATGATTTTTCAAACAAAAATTGAGAAACGAATAGTTACCAGCAAGAGTCACTGCAGAATGCAACTTCGTTCGGGAGTTCCGCGCAACACACGCGACAGTAGTGGCAAGGTCTGTCGATGAGTCTCGCTCTCATGGACTCCAAGTAGCCTTCCGCAAGGGCGTACTGGTTGTCGACATCAGCGAAACGAGCCCGCAACGCAGAAACATCTTTAAAAATAGGATGTGGAAGGCGTGCTAGTTATCCTCGCTTACTATTTCAACTTTATGCTGAAACATCTTTTAAAAAAGGATGTGGAAAGCGTGATAGTTATCTACGCTTGCCATTTAATTTTTTAACATTACAACTTACGTCGCTGCGAGGAAGATTGCAACAACATCATGGAATCAACTAGGATTTCGGGGGTCGCCTGATCATCTATAATAAAACACACGATCCAATAGCTAGACTCTTGCTTTAAACTACGAACCTGAGACAGAGGGCACTGGTGACTCGTTGCGAGCTCTTACCGGAGATGTTCTGGCAGTTGAAAAAGGGCATTGCAATGGGCTCTGGAGATGGAGTGCGAAAAGGCCTTCGCGGTGCGGCTTGATTAGCAAGGCGTAGCGCGGCCCGAAAGGAGCTAGCTGCTTGCTCTCGATGGGCATATAAAAGCGTAATAACATGTAATGAGGCGTTAATAGCAACTGGATGGTATATGAGAGGCGGAGAAACAACTAAATCAAGAACAAACTAAAACAATAACTCAATTTGTTCAAGGTGCAATTGCTGAATTAGGCATTTTCGAAATTCCTGTCAGTTAGCCTTCCAAATCATGTTAGTTAGCCTTCCAACAGGAACTCCTGCCAATTACCCTTCCACTTTTTTCAATCCTTCCAGTTAGCCTTCTTCGGTGTGCAAAATCCTTCCAGTTAGCCTTCTTGCTGGCAAATCCTGCCAGTTAGCCTTCTTGTGTCAACAATCCTGCCAGTTAGCTTACTTTCATTTACAGAGTCGTCTAGCTTCTCAGCCGTATTCGCAGCTGCTCCCTCGGTAAGCGCGGTCTCATCCACCTGCTCATCGCTCTCCTCCGCTGTCGCTGCGTTCTTTCTTTCATTCTTCTGAAATATACACAGTATTTTGCATTTTTCTAATTTATTTACATTTTTAATAAATTCATAGGGTAATTCATAACAATATTAAAATCACAATATATTAATGGCACGGTTAATATACGTTTAATACCTCGTCCTAGAGCGGCAAAGGCCGAAGATGGATGTTGGTGGCGCCTTGTTCAGCTTGATTTCTTTTTGCGGCGCGATCGAGATGAAAATCTGAAAACTCACTCAGAGGTTGGCCTAATGGTAAAGCGCCGTAAACCAGCACGCAGAGATCGCGAGTTCGACTCCTTCGACTGACATCATGCAGCGACGGCGCAGCGACACCGTACTCCCTGATGCCGTTGGACGTCTTTGCTTGGTGGAGTTTGCGGAAAAAGTCCTCGAGTTGTGTTGTCTCTGTCTCGATTGGAATGTCCAGCTCGAGCTCCTTTAAGGCGCCTTGTTTTTTTTTAGTTTCACGTGATTTTTAAAACTATTTCAATTAATGTATTTATTGTACATTTTTTTGTTTCGAATAAATACATAAAAAAACCAACATCATCATTTTCGTCTTCCAAGGTGACCTTGACCTTGTCACTCAGCTCGTTCAGGGCTTTCGTTATCGCGGCCGCGTCACATTTGCGTTCCTGAGACAATTCGGCGGGAGTATTTAATCATTTGAATGTGTATTCGACCATCTTAAAAAAGGATGAATACCGCTTTGATGAGCGTGAGGCTGCGTCCGAAGCGGTTCTTGAGGAAGACGGAAGAGCCGAGCGCCTTGAGCTTGCCTTCCGAGAGAATGGCAATGCGGTCAGAAAGCACGTCGGCCCCGTCCATGTGATGAGTGGAGAGAAGAATCGTGCGGCCTGAGATCTTTCTTCTCTCCTTCCCTTTCTCTCATTCGCTGCGCTCGGCTTTTTGATATCCCTCTCTTCCCTCTCTCTCTTCCCTCTCTCTCCCTTTCTCCCTCTTTCTCTTCCCCTCTCTCTCTCCAGTCTCTCCCTCTTTCTCTCCCTCCCTTTCTCTCTCCCTCTTATTCTCTCTCTTCCTCTCTCTCCCTCTCTTACCCTCCTTGCTCTTTGTGAGCAGTCTCCAGATGTCCTTTCTGCTGTTGACATCCACTCCCGCAGTCGGCTCGTCAAGGATGACAAACTTGGATCCGCCGACAAGTGCGATCGCGATCGAGAGACGACGCTTCTGGCCTCCTGACATTATTTTGAATTTGCGCCAAAACTCGACTTTAAATTATGTTACAAATATAATACCGTACTCCTGAGTCTATCCATACCTGACAGATTCATCGCAAGTGTGTCCCCCTTCTCATTCAGACTCACTGATGCCATGCACTCGGTCACCTTAATAATAAAAAAGATTCTTATTATTATTCCATTCAAACAAAGTCATGATTTACTAGTTTCAAATATTTCTCAGACCTCGTTCTTGATGTGCATGAAGGGCACGCCCTTGGGAGCAGCAAAAAAGTAGAGTTGATCAAAGACGGTGAGCCTGAATTTTAGTGCATTTCACGGAGATCAAGTTGAAAAAGTCGCCAACATGTCAAAGAGGACGTTGTGTTGGGGGCTGAAGCCCAGTGTATCGCGAATCGCTCGCATGTCCTCGCTGGAAGTTCATTAAAATTTTATAAGTATTACGGTATTTAGAACACAAATAATCACTAAAAAAGACTAACCGCAGATCTGCGCCGTATACAATAGCCGTGCCAGCGGAGGGCGAGAAGAGACCACATAGAATGGACCTGGAACAAGAGGCCGTAAAGTGGCAATTGAGAGTTCTTATGTCTAAAAGAAAATCCAGAAATGTCGTGCTGACATGGTGGTCGACTTGCCAGCGCCGTTGTGGCCGAGCAACGGAGACTCGTACATCCGCAGGTTCAAGCCGTCCAGCTGGAAAAAAGCTTGCTAATTACATCGAATAAATTACGAGGATAAAAAGTGGAAAAAATATATAGCCTTGAACTACGAAAGAAACTTCTTTTCCCATATATAAGTTGTCAATGAATTCAGTGACGCACCGCCCGCATCCCATTGCTGTACTCCTTGCTGAGCCCGCTGAGCATCACCGTCATCTTCTCGCCAAGGGGATCCTTCTCGAAGGCGTCGTTCTCGGGGAAAGCTAAGAGGCAGCAAAGTAACATCTTATATTCAGTTTCCATCATTTACAGAGAGGACTTCTTTATGACTTCACTTCTAATCCCAGCACTCCCTAGATGCTACATATTATACCTTGCAATACGGGAGAGAAGGAGCTATCGCCTAGGCATTTTGATGAGCACCAGTAGCGTCGCGTGAATGGGAAGTACCATGGCTGCGAGACGCCGTGAACTCCTTAACAATACTTTGTAAAGAGTCACTGTAAACATCTTTTATGTCTACTTCACACAGCATGAATGTACCAGGATGAACTGCACTGATGTACCACGCCAGGATCGTATAGCCAACCACGTCAATGGCGAACATCCCCAACACCCAAGCGAGGCTGATGTCAAACTGTGAATCTGGATGGAAAAGAGATGACGCACTAAGCGAGGGAGACGGAGAGAGAGGGAGAGAGAGTGGGTAACAAAATAAGAGAGAGCGGGAGGGAGAGAGAGAAAGAGAGGAGGAATCAAGATCAAGCACCGAACCAGGATAGACGATATCTGAGAAGTGCTTCCAGGTGGCTCGCTTGTCCGAGTCCGCGATGCTCAGCAGAATCAATCCGTAGCTGAGCGCCGATTGGGGTAGAAGGAACTGAATGATATTCTTATTTGCAAGGCCTTCTTCCTAAACTATTTCGTACATGTTATTAATGAATAATAAAAAAATAATTAATAAAGAAATACTTAATATATCTCACACCATCAGAAAGAAGTAAAGAAAGATAAAAAGCAAAAAAAAGAAACAGAGAGATGTGTGTAGATCGTGGCGCTATGCGACGTGAGTTGATGAGGGAAGTAGCTCAAGAAGTAGAAGATGCACGTGCAAGCAGTCGCTGCAAAACGTCTTTTTTTCAATGGAAATACCCCCAATGGGAACACTACCAATCGACACAGACTCACCCATATTTGCATTGGTGAAGAGTGTCGTGAGGAAGAGTGCCTGGGCGATGAGAGCAGCAGAGAAGAAGGCCAGAAAGACCATCAAGAGAGAAGCACTCGTGAATGGCATTATACGGCCGTACTGGAAAACACTTTATTGAAAACACTTTGTTATAATTTTTAGTGTTTTTATACCCACGAGGAAGAATATCGATTGGTCAATTTTAATTAGTTGGATCAGATTTCGCTTCATTTATCTCCTTGACCAACCGAGAGCATGGCCGAGATGCCAATAATGGGGAAGATGTTGATGACAAAGGTGATGGCAGCCCAGCTCACGAAGTGGACGGCGTCTCCCAGTCCCATGATCCGCATGATCTCCTTCAGTCTCTGCTGCTTCTCGTACACCACATTCTTCACGAGCATCGCCGTCGGGATCATCCACGACAGCAGCGCGAACAGCGCGACGTGAGGCGCCACATTGAAACTACGAGAAGTAATATACTGTAACTAGGACATGCAGTATTCTATTCCGTTCATATCCAAGATCCCTTTTCCGCGAGAGGAGAAAAGACATGTGATTGCCGGCATATCATTGTTAGGGCAAGAACTGACTCATCCTCAACGACGCATGGATATGGCTCTTGTTGCGAGTAGACGCCGACAGTTCGATTAAACTTTGTTTGAAGTTCTATGATCGCTCTCTCCACGGCCTCCTTTAATTATTACATTACCATATCTATATATGCATATATACACACACACATATATATATATATATATATATATATATATATATATATATATATATATATATATATATATATATATATATATATATATATATATATATATACACTACCGTCCAACATTGTTGGGTCCGCGATTAATAGGATTAATCCGATTAACAGGATTAATTAAATTAATTAAAATAATTCAAACTCAAATTGTGGAGCGGGGACGCATTGTCTTGTGGTTTTCTTTACAGGGAAGTGATTTTGCGATATGGAATAAGTATTCATCAAGTTAGGTTGTGAAAATGTCATAAAATGACAGAAATCTGAAATGGTATCTTTTCCCCGCTGTTTAGCAGCAGTCTTGCATGAAAATATGATTTTTCAAAAATTAAGCCTTAAAAGTCGTGTAAAAGTAAATTGAAAGCTATTATTAATTATGAAGTCGTCCCACAAACACAATGAAAGCAAAATTATAGCGGAATAATCACAAATAACAATATTCTAGTTTTTCGAGCATGCGGCCGGCATGGCTCGGCAGCGCATTGTGCTAAAGACCGGGGAAAAGCTACCCTATCAGATTTCTCTCATTTTATGACATTTTCGCATATTAACTTGATGAATAATTTTCCATATCGCGAAATTACTTCTCTGTAAAGAAAACGACAAGAGAATGCGTCTCCGCTCCGCAATTTGAGTTTGAATTATTTAAATTAATTTAATTAATCCTATTAATCGGATTAATCCTATTAATTGCGGACCCAACAATGTTGGACGGTACTGTATATATATATATATATATATATATATTCATGGCCCTTCAAGCAGAACTGACTTGCAGGTAGGAGAAGCCAAAGGTAACGTATTTGAGGTCGACAAAAGGATCGTCGGGAGATGTCTTGCGGGATGGTCCGGCTGGTAATTAATCAATTGCAAACCAATTAACACTCACTCCTAGCGAAGTTTTCGGCATGATAAATGTAGGTTTTTTGGAAATCACAGAACAACATCAAGCATGGGAAAGAATAGGGGATGTAAAGTGGCTACATCTCTGAAATGGCCTTTATAAGATTATTATGTTTTTATCGAACAAGCCTTCAGTAAATCCTACCGTTAATGATTGTGTTGAGGTGTCTGATTCGATAGACAGTAATTTCAGGAAAAGTCATCGACTTAGCGGTGATGTTGCGGAGAACAATGCCTGGAAGTAGAAGTAGTCAGGGTAAGAGAAGCTCTGGTCTCCGGAGGATCAGAACGGATCTTTTCTTCGCCCCGTGTATTTGGCTTCCGGCTCGGGTAGTAGTATATATAAGACGAACCAGTTTGCAAATTTTGACCAGAGAAGTATTGATTGTGCGCCTGAAGGCAGAGTGCCATGTCGTCCATGAAAGTCTCGTTCGCCACGATGACAAATCGGTCAGCCAGCATGCACTTAATGAACACTCATTAATCTTAGATCGATATTTCTATGTATTTTAGTATATTCGAGTGTGCATAAATCGTGGCTTCTTGCATAGAGCATCCCACTTGAAGAAAGACTGGGTATACATACATATATTCGGATTATAATAACTAGAACTAAATTATTAAGACCATGAGCCCTGAAAGAGAAGTATGTAGGAGTGGTAGATTCAGAGAAAGGAGGGGAACGGGGTAGTGAAATAGATCCACGGGATGCAGAGAAGTACCGAACCGGATAGCAGTTACTCGTGGCAGCCACTGAGCCATGTAACCCGTCGAATACCTCAGTAACATTCGTGAGGAGTCCAGCAGCAGTCTGGAGGAGATGCGCAGCAGACTTCTCATCAGTCGGCGATGCTTCGATGAAGGCGCGCGCCTCGTCAAGCAGATCGGCCGCGTGTCAGCCGGACTCGCTCGCGTTCCCTGAGCTGCGCAGAAGGTCGGCGGCCACTTGGGAGGACAAGAAGTGAATAAGCCACGCCCACCCGTCCATCAATCGATTACTAAGCCCCCCATCCCGATGAGCCGAAGGACAAGGAACCTTCATTGCCGCCGGCACGTCTTGTCAAACGTCTATATATTAATATTACGCCCGCCCCCCTCTGAAGTAGAGCCGAATTCGCTAATATTGTACATAATATGTCAATATTAATGAAGAGAACCTCGAAGAGCGCCGTAGGATTGTCGATGAAATCCTTGAACCGAAACGACTGAAAAGTTTCAACTGTTTATCTTTCAGCCTCAATGAATAATAACTAAAATCTTATAACAGTGGAATACAAAAATAAACTTTATATTATTCATGCGTAGAGATAGATTTTCCTCTCCAAAATATATATTCATAACAGAGCCAACCTCTTTGGTCAATTGGAGAAAGAATCCTGGAGTGAGCGTGGCAATAGACAGGTTTTGGGCGAGCGCCTCACTCATACCTAAGCCTTGCAGCTCGCCCGAGACATTCACGCCGGGTGAGAACAGCTACGAGCAGATTACTAATATATTTAGATTTAAAATGGAATCTTAAATCCTTTTTATGCACATAAGCAAGGGTTTGCTGGGCGGAGCTTCATCACCTGATGAAATTCGATGGGCACGACGCTAGAATTGCCATGTGCGAGGAGGTGAATGAGATCTCCGAGTTCAGTGATGGTCTTGTTGAACTTGGCCGGATCTGAGCCAATCACCTCGAGCTGCGCAGCGAATGCCCGAATTCCTTCCACGATTCAAAAATAATTTTAGTTTCTTAAGAAAGTATTTATGCATTGAGCAAAACTGATAAGAAATGGCTTATTACAGACAGAAATTAGTCACTGGAAGGATGCAGAAAATCCCCGTTCAAAGATCGATTGATATCTCTGTGTGCTAACAGAGAAGTCTGGTTGAGATTGAGCTCCTCGGCCTCGTCGCCGGTGGTTGGCCCGCTGGCACAAGGATTCGTGAACGAGCAGAGGAAGCCGTTCAGGAAAGGCACCTGGCCTGCTGAGGGGAACGCACGCGAGTTGTAGTGGCCTGAGGGAGGAGTACGGTAAGTGTCAATGAAATATTTAATGTCTTTCAGATTATAATAATATTTTATTTTTATTATAACTATTATTATTATTATATGGAATAGCAAGGCTGACAGAGTGGATAAGTTGTTGTAAGATCAGTGAGACGAATAAAAAAAATTAAAAAAGTATCAAATTGTTTCAAATATTAACATTTAATATCCACCTTTTGCCGTTGTTTGATTTTGAAGGCCTTCCATAGAAGCACGCGAAGCTGTCGCCGAAATGGAATCATCCTCCTTGGCTTCTACTTTGATGGAGAACTGGACTAGCAGCTACCGTTCTCGTTGTGAGAACAGGATTCCATAGTAGACGGAGAGACGAATCACACGACAAGGCTAGACTCCCATCTAGATGAGAGAGAGAGAGAGTTAGAGAGAAAGAACGAGGAAGAGAAAGATAGAGAGAGAGAAAGAGAGATAGAGAGAGGGAGAGAGAGAAAGAGCGGGAGAGGAGAGGCTTGGTGAGAGACGACAATTAATGACATAAGAACCAGGAATGCAAATTTTTTGTTAGTGCTGGATAGTGCGTGATGCGGGAGAGAATGCATTTTCTTGGCATCCAGAAAATAGAGAGAAAGAGAGGTAGAGAGGTAGAGAGAGGGAGAGAGAGAGAGGGAGAGAGAGAGGTAGAGAGAGAGGTAAAGAGAGAGGGAGAGGAGAGAGAAAGGAGAGAGAGTGAAAGGAGGGAGAGAGAAAGAAGGCAGGGAGAAAGGAGGGAGAGCAAACGGAGTGAGAGAGAAATGAGAGGGGGAGGTCGAAGAGGAGAGGATTTGGAGAGAAGCGACGATTAATAACGAGGGCGCATAAGAATTCGGAATGCTAACTGCTCGCTGGCTCAGAAACGCGCAGAAATGACAACAAAATAAAATGAGATCCCGAGTAAAAATAATTCCGTGCCAAAGTACTTTTTTTGTTATCGCTGGAGAGTGCATCAGGCACGAGAGACTACATTTTCATGGCTAATTTATAATTTGATGGCTAATTGGTTGATTTCGGCATCTCAGACCAAGTGCATAAAACGAGAATTGATTGCGAGGGTGGGCATCAAGTAACAGTTTGGGGATTCAGTTACAGTTATCGTATATTATATAGCCCACCCCATTTACCCTCTCTAATAATAGTACCCCCTTAGATAACGTTATTGAAAAAAGTAGAACCCCCATTCCGCGTGCAATTCCATGTTGACGGCTGAAGTTCGCTCTATCTCTCTACAATTGCATCAATGAGAGCTACTTCAATTAGAAAGAAAACTCCTTGTTCTCTCCAAAGGGTATTTGCCTCCTTTAAGGCCTCAGCAACAGACAAAATAGCAACCATAATATACATATATGTATGTCCCACAACTTCAATCTATAGGCTGACCGGATGGTGTTCAGAAAATACCTCCCTCAAATAATCTTAAAATGTAAATGATCAAGAACAAAATCCTTCTTTATCAATTCACCAGAATTTTCGGGAAAGTACCAGCAGTCTCAACGGAAATGTGCGCCATTTTTGCAGTGCCAGAAAAAAGTTTTGATTGAAAAATACACCGTATTCGCGAACTTATATAATAAATGCTTTGGAGCTAATACATAAAATACTCCCTAACGTTTTGCTAATTTAAACTGAAATACATACAAATATATTTTAACTCTACTCACCTAGATAGGGGCAGTAAGATCTATGAACAATAGTGAAAATGAAAATAAAAGAAATCCGGAAATAATCGAAAAGAAAGGAAAGAACTCGTTACAAGAATGTCTATCACAAAACTTTCAGAATCGAGAATGATTGGTATCACTTATTACTAGATTGTTCGTCTTGACTAGAAAAAAGTTTTTTTTTACAAGCTATCTATGGAAGCAATTTGTTCACAACGAAAAAATCATAATGTTGCAAGAAGCAAAAAGGAACACTATGAAATTATGTGCAAAATGATATACATATAGGAATGCAGTAACTCGTTCAATAAATTAGGTAAATAAAGCTACAGCACTTTTGAATGCTCTTCGATATATTGCAAAGATTTGGCTAATTCGACACACGTCAGAACCTGATTCGTGGCACACTGAACTTTGATATATTTAGATTGGGCAAGTAAAATGTACAAGTGCGAGTACAGTATCCTTATATATTTGGGATGTCTTTTTATGCGCTTCGGAGCAGGAAAGGATGCAAATATCAATAACAAGAAGAAAAAGTGCATCTTCACCGTCTCATTCTCCTCCTTTTTAGGAATCCCAGATTCTTAGCAGTCGATCCTAGAATTGACGAGAACTCAGAACACTTAAAACCACCGAATAATGCAAAAGCTAAATTGAAGCCCAGTTGACTTTTCGCAAACTTCCTATTCTCTTCATCTCGTTGTCAATTGTTTCACTCGACTTCCCACCTCTCTCTCTCTGTCCCTCTTCTCTTTCTTTCTTTCTCTAGCTCTCTTTCTTTCTCTCTCCCTCTTTCCCTCTCTTTCACACTCCCTCTTTATTTCTCTCTTTCTTTCTCTTTCCCTCTCAATTTCAATCCTTTTTCTCTTTCTTTCTTTCTCTCTCCTTCTTTCCCTTTCTTTCTTCCTCCCTCTTTTCCTCTCCGCTCCAATGGAATAACGGACTGACGACACAACTGGTCTTTTCTTCTCGTTGTCGATTTCTCACATCTTTCTCTTTCCCTCTCCCTTTCTCTCTCTCTCTCTCCTCTACAATGGAATAGCAGACTAACACAACTGCTGCTCGCCCGTCAAAGCGCTCGTTGAGCTGCTCGTCTGGATAGCGAAGTCGTCGGGGTCTTCTTTTAAAATGTTAATGTAAACATCGAATTTTATTCATATTTTAAATCAATCTTTAAACTTATGATTAAAAGATTAGAAACATACCTGCCAACTCTCCACTCCCTGTGGCTCTGACCCCAGGAGTAACAGCAAGCGGAGTTGCGGCAGCAGCCTGCTCGGAGAGACACTGGAAGATCTCATCCAACGTCGTCTGCGACAGCGAGAAGTCTTCCACCATGTACTCCAGTTTTAGCTGCAACATAAATACCCACTTTATCTCTTATATCTTGCCATTGAGTTTACACAACAATTTCTACAAGTAATATTTTCTCTTTCTTCCACTTTCCTAAAATTATGTCATGGTTATTCTGTCTATAAAATTTTTTGTCTTTTTTTTTGCTGCGCGAAAGGTTCTCCATGTGTTGTCACATCATATTATTTTGATGTAAGAAATAAATAAATTAATTAATAAAAAATTATATTTCCGGTTATATTTCCCTTAAACCCAAGATCGAACTCGATTGACGACTGCAAGAATCTGATGAATGGTGCATTCGGCCGTGTTCGGAATGCGGAAGAAGACAGCCGAGCAGTGGATAGCAGCCACCTAACCAAGAACAACAATATTCTAAGTTTCGTTTCAAAAATTTAAATTTGCCGCCAAAATAGTAAGTACATTCGCTTTCGGAAGCGCGTCCTTGACGAAATCGGCAGCGAGTTTGGCCTCCTTCGGACTCGCCATCTTCAGCGAGAGAGACAGACCCTCGCCATATCTAGGAAAAGCAAGAAATTAACAACCCAAAACAAGGGGCATTGTATGTTATAAGCAGAATCAACTAATCGACAACAAATTATATGAATGGTGAATGAATTTGGCAAAGTGCCAGCCCTGTCTGACTTGCTCTTGAGGTGCTGCTTGCTGCCGATGCAGCGGATTCGGCCTCGGTCAAGGATGGCGATGCGAGTGCAGAGAGCCTCGCACTCTTCCATCGAATGGGAAGTCAGCACCACGGCGCGGCCTTCATTTTATTCACTTCTATCATTTCCCCTTTTCTAATCTATATTTCATTTTTAAAAAGATACCGACCCGATTTGCGCAGCCGAGTGACGACAGACCAAAGGAACTGCTGCGAGCTTGGATCCATGCCAGCCGAAGGTTCATCCTTAACTCTCTTTCTCTCTCCCTCATTCTCTCTCTTCCTCTCTCTTTCTCTCTCCCTCTCTTTCTCTAGTTCACTCTCTCCCTCTCTCTTTCTCACCAGCATGATGACTGGAGGCTGGCTGATGAGAGCCACGGCAACCGACAGCTTCCTTCTGTTGCCTCCTGAAAGCGCGGCCGCTCTGATATCCGCGTATGGAAGAAGATGCAGCGAGCGGAGCAGAGAGGTTGTCAGCTGAGTAAAGGGTTACGGTATCTTCTCGGTGGGACTCTTAGATTACGTTTATTAAATCATCATCTTAACAAGAAGCAATGAATAAAGAAATAAATGAACCTTCGGAATGTCTTCCTCGGCGATTCCGTGAATGCGGGCGAAGAAGACGACGTTTTCCCTGGTGGTGAGCTTCATGTTGAGCGCGTCGAACTGCGGGCAGTAGCCGAGAGAGCGGAAGCCGTCCGAGTGGCGGGAGGTTACTCTTCAAAAGATAACAGTTATTTATCTTTAATCAGAAAGTATAATTTATTGAGCAATTTAAAAAGAAATTCTCTGACTCTTCGCCGTTCACGAAGACCTGGCCAACTCCGATGTCGTGCTTGCCAGTCATCATTCCGAAGGTCGTCGTCTTGCCTGGAGATCAGACAATTCAAATTTTAACATTTCCCACCAATTCACAGTTTCACCACGGCTTTTCTATGTTCATACCTGCGCCGTTCAAGCCGAGCAGTCCAAAGCACTCGCCTCGTTCCACGGCAAATGACACTTCTTTCACGATGAGATTATTGTCGAACGCCTTATAAACATTCATTGACTAAGTAGATCAAATCATTCACTTCATCGATTGTATTAGAAATTAAGGAAAAAGTCTCAAAACTAGCTCTTCCAAGATAGTAAAAGTACAAAGTTGTAAACGAAGTAAACCTTGGCGAGAGACCGCACGACTAGGCCGTAGTCTCCGTTCGTCGCGGCCTCGCCAATCTTGATAACGCGGTCCCGCTCGGCGGTCACGTCCTTGTCCTGGAAGTAGAAACTATTTCTTATAATTAATCGGATTACATTCAGCCAATTTAATATTACGAACATTCTTTCGAACAAGAACGAGAAAAGAGAAAATATTCCACGACTACCTCATTCAGCTGTTGCTCAGCATCTTCATTCTCAACGAGTTGCCGTGTCTTGTGCTGCTCGACTCGCCTGCGATCAATTATTTTCAATAAACATTTATAAATAAATAAAATTAATACTATTCAATTCAAAATAAACTCTTATCAATCTGAACATTTTCTGATAAAGAAGATAAGATTTCCAATAAATGACTATACTTCGTAATGCCAATGGAACCGTGCTCGCAAACGGCGATGACCAGCCAAGCGAGGATTCCCTGGATGGAGAGGACGACGAGATGCCGCCCCATGAAGTCCCACTCCAGCACCGACGGATACGGAATCGTACCGATCAGGTCCGGTCGCTTCAGCGCTCCTTCATGTTATCACATTCAGCATTTTCATTTTATTATGCTAAATTAATTTGTAATCTGGCACTAAAAATAAAAGCTGGTATGAAACTGACTCAGTGCGACTTCTCCAAGCATGACTGCACTGTACACTGTGGTTGCCCTGAGGACGCCCATTCCCAGGTTATAAGAGGGCACGAGGATCAGGAATACGGTCGAGCACACGTCGTACGCTGTTCCCAACGTTGGATCCTGAGAGAGAGAGAGAGAGAGAGAGAGAGAGAGATGGGGAAAGAGAGAGAGAGAGAGAGAGAGAGAGAGAGAAAGGGAGAGAGAACTGGGTTAGAGAAAGTGAGGAATGACCTGCTGGATGAAGAGCTCGAGCACGCCAACCACCATCGTCGTGACAATTCCAACGAAGAATGTTCCGATGGCAATGAAGACAAAGGCAATGGCT
The DNA here is from genome assembly GCA_945643635.1 of Allodiplogaster sudhausi. NCBI lineage: Eukaryota > Metazoa > Nematoda > Chromadorea > Rhabditida > Diplogasteridae > Allodiplogaster > Allodiplogaster sudhausi. The sequence goes on along the minus strand of CALZFC010000284.1, from coordinate 612,550 downwards.
GGCACAGTGAACACGCGCTGCAGAAGATAGACGATCGGCAGAGAGGCCAGGCTAAATCATTCTCTTTTGCCTGTCATTATAAGGGACTCTAATCACATCAAAAATGTTAATGACAATTTTAAATGTTTGAGAAAACGCACCCAAACACAACGTAGAGGAGGGTGAGCGAGAAGTATGCGCCGGGGTTGAAGCTCATCTCGCGAACGTCGAATGCCAGGTAGATCAGCTGCACCAAACAGGCAGCCACCAGGTAGATTGCCTGCAAGAAATACCGACAGATCCAAATGGACGGGTGGGCGGGGCCTCTTTATATATTCTAGGACAGATCAGCCAACCATGTCAGACACGTAGGCAATGATCCAGTACATGGGTCTGCTGAGACCGGAGACAAGTTGGAGATGGTAGCACTCCGAAATTCGCTCCTCAAGGAAATGCGGCGGTTTTCAAGCACTTAAAAAAAATTGTTTTCCTTAATTTCAAGGAACCTCAACGAGAAAGACGGCCCGGCTGCCTGTGATAACACTGAGAGCAAGCATAAGCAGAAGGATTCGGAAGAGCATTCGTATCCTGGAAGAGAGAGAGAGAGAGAGTGAGAGAGAGAGTGAGAGAGAGAGTGATATAAAGAGAGCGGGAGACAGAGAAGGAGAGAGGGGAGAGTGAGCTTCAACATTCTCAAAGAGACTGACTGATTCTGGTTGGTATTGCCCTGAATACTCTCCGTCATTGACTTGTTCATCGGCTGTTGAATTGCCATGATGCCGGGTGAATACTGAAAGAGATTCATTGAGAGGAAGAGAAAGGACGATCTCGTAATAAGGGAAGAATGACAAAGAGTTGAAATTGTTTTGAATGTATGAACTTTAAGCTGACAAAAAAACTTACAGTTGAATTTCCCGCCGAGATTCGCATGAGAGCATTGGATAGGGCATTCGTGTAGATCGGAAGAGACGGCCAACGTTTGTTGTTGAACCACAGCTGGAATTGGATCGTTTATTAGCCAAATACATATGTATGTACGTACATACATACATACATACATAGCTCTGCTAATTCCAATACCTAATTTCACCTTGAACAATTACTTAAGCCTACGCTACGATAAAACATAATTTACCTTAATATTCTCGGTGGCATCTAAACTGTAAACGACTCGCTTGACAAAGTTGTCCATTGTGATTCCCTTGTAGAATTCCGAGTCGTTGCCGGGCTTGGGTGACGGAATCGTCGAAAGATCTAAAGCAAATTTTTTTTTATATAATATATTTTTAATTGGTCCTATACTATAATTAATTCTGTGTATCATACTCATTTTCACGACGGAGGCGAGACTCTTGAGTGCCTTGGTTAGTGCTGGCCAGCCGGATGCCCGTTGCTCCAGCGCACTCTCGTTTGCGGCCGCTCGGTTACGGTGACCTAACGAGAGACCGCCCGTGCTGCAATTTATCAGTGATTGTCCTCGCCTGCTGCGGACGGGTGGGCGAAGCCTATCAAGGTTCTACGTACAAGTAGACGGTGGTGGTCTCGTTGTAGATGTCGAGTGCGTCGTGGGTGATGATGCGCATCTGAGAAATGTTGCGGAAGCTCATGTCCATGATCTTGTCTGTCGTGTTCTCGCCGAAGCGCGGCAGGTCCCATGTCGGGTAGTCTTCCTTAAGAGAGAGAGAGAGAGAGAGAGAGAGAGAGAGAGAGAAGTGGGTGAGAGAGAGGGGAGAGAGGGGAGAGAGAGTGAGAGGTGATAGAGAGAGATATTTCAACGAACCATAGTGCAAGTGTAGCCGTCGAGTGTGCAGTCGCATGTCTTGTTGAGGACAATGTTGTATGGAATCGCAGTCTCTGAAAATCAGAATAAAATGCATTTGCAAAGATTTCATTTGGCCGCCAACTAAATTGCTGACTATTGTCTTCCAAGAGAGATTCAATGGTGAGATTTCCACCGATGCCCTGGTAGCAAAAGCTGTCGTCTTCGTCGCGATTACTCAAATAATACTCTTTTAAAAAGCTCATATTTAAGGGAATGTAGACTTTGGAAATAAAGATTAAAAGGCAGACTAACTGAACCAATCAAATGAATGCTTACAAGTTCGGCTGACAGCGAACGCTCATTCCGGATTTTGTGAGAATCTGACCAGCGACACGTGCAGAGACGCTTGATTCATTCTGATCAACGAGGCTGCAGAATGAATGGGAGTAGAAGTGTTTATAAGAATGTCCATCTTCTAATAAGCCGCGCCAACTATCTACCAAGGTTTCGTACATTCCTACTTGACCAGTACTAACCTGATATACGTGTCGGACTTGTTGAGAAAGTAGATATTGTCTAGAATTAGCGGTCTGATGGGTTCCTAAGCAAAATACACTTATTTCTGTTGGTAAAAGTTTGTTGAAAAGGAAACCTCAGTCTTGGCGGGGTTTCGCGTGTTCAGAGAGATGTACGCCTCGGCTGCGACGAGGAGAAGCAAGGGAAGAGCAATCTAGAGCTTCAGTTTTATAATGAAATTTTTTTTTTTCATTTATGCTAAACAAACATCTTGTGAATACAGCTAAGTCATAGACTCTGACCTCGAAGAAGAGGATGGGCAGACTGCGGTTGGTGTAATGGCCGCGGACGGCAAGCAGCGCATAGGCTTGGCGGAAGAGACTCGGGCTGGGCCGCGCGCCGTTCTCCGCGGCATCTCAAAAGGATCCCCTTTCAATTTCGCGCAATTCTTCGTGTTGCTTGTTTTCACAATCTCACTTTGGCACTCACCCTTTTCTACCCAACCCTCTCTCCCCCTCTCCCCCCTACATCTCTCTCTCTCTCTCTCTCTCTCTTTCTCTCTCTTTCACTTGCTCTCTGTCTGTCTGTCTCTCTCACTATCTCCCGCTCTCTCCTCACCAATGAACTCGTCCTGCTTCTCAGCCGTATTCGCAGCTGCTCCCTCGGTAAGCGCGGTCTCATCCACCTGCTCATCTCTCTCCTCCGCTGTCGCTGCCGTCAAGGCTGCGTTCTTGATTCTTCTGACATATACATAGTATTTTGCATTTTCCTTTTTTATGGTAATTCATAACTAAACTAAAATGACAATATATTAATATGTTTAATACCTCTTCCTAGAGCGGCAAAGGCCGAAGATGGATGTTGGTGGCGCCTTGTTCAGCTTGATTTCTTTCTGCGGTGCGACTGAGATGAAAATCTGCAAACAAGGCGGTTGGCCTATTGGTAAAGCGCCATGCACCAACACGCAGACATCGAGAGTTCGATTCCCCCCCCCACCCCCACTGACATCCTGTAGTGACGGCGCAGAGACGCCGTACGCTCTGATGCCGATCGATGTCTTTGCCTGGTGTAGTTTGCGGAAAAAGTCCTCGAGTTGTGTTGTCTCTGTCTCGATTGGAATGTCCAACTCGAGCTCCTTTAACGGAACTTGTTTCAGTTTTCAAATGATTTTAAAAATTTTTATTTTATTTTTTATCACGTAGTTTTAAGTAATTTTTAAAACTATTTTTAACTTATGCATTATTTCTGTTTCGATTAAACACATAAAACAGCCAACATCATCATTCTCGTCTTCCAATGTGACCTTGACCTTGTCACTCAGCTCGTTCAGGGCTTTCGTTATCGCGGCCGCGTCACATTTGCGTTCCTGAGACAATTCGGCGGGAGTATTTAATCATTTGAATGTGTATTCGACCATTTTAAAAAAGGATGGATACCGCTTTAATGGCCGTGAGCGTGAGGCTGCGTCCGAAGCGGTTCTTGAGGAAGATGGAAGAGCCGAGCGCCTTGAGCTTGCCTTCCGAGAGAATGGCAATGCGGTCAGAGAGCACGTCGGCCTCGTCCATGTGATGAGTGGAGAGAAGAATCGTGCGGCCTGAGATCTTTCTTCTCTCCTTTCCTTTCTCTCATTCGCTGCGCTCGGCTTTTTGATATCCCTCTCTTCCCTCTCTCTCTCCCCTCTCTCCCTCCCTCTCTCTCCCTTTCTCCCTCTTTCTCTTCCTCTTTCTCTCCAGTCTCTCCCTCTTTCTCTCCCTCCCTCCCTCTCTCCCTCTTATTCTCTCTCTTCCTCTCTCTCTCTCTTACCCTCCTTGCTCTTTGTGAGCAGTCTCCAGATCTCCTTTCTGCTGTTGACATCCACTCCCGCAGTCGGCTCGTCAAGGATGACAAACTTGGATCCGCCGACAAGTGCGATCGCGATCGAGAGACGACGCTTCTGGCCTCCTGACATTATTTTGAATTTGCGCCAAAACTCGACTTTAAATTATGTTACAAATATAATACCGTACTCCTGAGTCTATCCATACCTGACAGATTCATCGCAAGTGTGTCCGCCTTCTCATTCAGACTCACTGATGCCATGCACTCGGTCACCTTAATAATAAAAAAGATTCTTATTATTATTCCATTCAAACAAAGTCATGATTTACTAGTTTCAAATATTTCTCAGACCTCGTTCTTGATGTGCATGAAGGGCACGCCCTTGAGAGCAGCAAAAAAGTAGAGTTGATCAAAGACGGTGAGCCTTAATTTTAGTGCACTTTACAGACGTCAAGTTGAAAAAGTCGCCAACATGTCAAAGAGGACGTTGTGCTGCGGGCAGAAGCCCAGTGTATCTCGAATCGCTCGCATGTCGTCGCTTGAAATTCATTAAAATTTTATAATTATTACGGTATTTAGAACACTAATAATGCATATAAAAAACTAACCGCAGATCTGCGCCGTATACAATAGCCGTGCCTGCGGAGGGCGAGAAGAGGCCACATAGAATGGACCTGGAACAAGAGGCTGTAAAGTGGCAATTGAGAGTTCTTATGTCTACAAAAAGCCAGGAAGATCGTGCTGACATGGTGGTCGACTTGCCGGCGCCGTTATGGCCGAGCAACCCCGTGATCTGAGACTCGTACATCCGCAGGTTTAAGCCGTCCAGCTGAAAAAGAGCTTGCAAATTACATCGAATAAATTCCGAGTTGTCAATGAATTCAGCGACGCACCGCCCGCATCCCATTGCTGTACTCCTTGCTGAGCCCGCTGAGCATCACCGTCATCTTCTCGCCAAGGGGATCCTTCTCGAAGGCGTCGTTCTCGGGGAAAGCTAAGAGGCAGCAAAGTAACATCTTATATTCAGTTTCCATCATTTACAGAGAGGACTTCTTTATGACTTCACTTCTAATCCCAGCACTCCCTAGATGCTACATATTATACCTTGCAATACGGGAGAGAAGGAGCTATCGCCTAGGCATTTTGATGAGCACCAGTAGCGTCGCGTGAATGGGAAGTACCATGGCTGCGAGACGCCGTGAACTCCTTAACAATACTTTGTAAAGAGTCACTGTAAACATCTTTTATGTCTACTTCACACAGCATGAATGTACCAGGATGAACTGCACTGGTGTACCACGCCAGGATCGTATAGCCAACCACGTCAATGGCGAACATCCCCAACACCCAAGCGAGGCTGATCTCGAATCGTGAATCTGAATGGAAAAGAAATTCACACACTAATAGGGAGTATAGAGATAGAGAAGGATAGCGAGAGAGATTGTGGGAATGAGAGAAGCTGATGGGGAAAACTCGAATCCATGCAACGAACCAGGATAGACGATATCTGAGAAGTGCTTCCAGGTGGCTCGCTTGTCCGAGTCCGCGAAGCTCAGCAGCATCAATCCGTAGCCAAGAGCCGACTGGGGCAGGACGAACTGAACGAAACTGCTGTTTTCAAAGGCTTCTTCTAAAACTATTCCTTGATTGTTATTAATTAATAAAAAAACTTATAACGGCAAAAGAAATAAACACACAGAGATATGTGTGTAGATCGTGGCGCTATGCGAAGTGAGTTGATGAGGGAAGAAGCTCAAGAAGTAGAAAATGCACGTGCACGCAGTCGCTGCAAACGTTTTCTCAATTAATTTTTTTTCGCTTTATTCCATTAAAATTTTCGCTTTTCACCCCCGATAACTGATTATGAAGATAATGAGGGAAGACTTCAATAGAAAAATGGAAACACCCTCCAAAGAAACACCCTCAATGGAAACACCCCCAATGGAAACACTCTCCATGGAAATATCCTCATTGTCAGAGGAAACATCCTCCATGGAAATATGTACCCTCAATGGAAACACTCGCCATGGAAATACCCCAATGGAAACACCATAAGTGGAAACACCTTCAATGGAAAAACCCTGCATGGAAGAACCCCAATGGAAACACCCTCAATGGAAACACCCACCCCCCCCCCATGGAAATACCGGAAATACCCTCAATGAAAACACGACAGTGGAAACACCATAAGTGGAAACTTCAATGGAAATACCCTTCATGGAAATACCCTCAATGGAAATACCCCCAATGGGAACACTACCAATCGACACAGACTCACCCATATTTGCATTGGTGAAGAGTGTCGTGAGGAAGAGTGCCTGGGCGATGAGAGCAGCAGAGAAGAAGGCCAGAAAGACCATCAAGAGAGAAGCACTCGTGAATGGCATTATACGGCCGTACTGGAAAACACTTCATTCCGTCATTTTTCATAATTTTTAGTGTTTTATACCCACGAGGTAGGATATCGATTGGTCAATTTTAATTAGTTGGGTCAGATTTCGCTTCATTTATCTCCTTGACCAACCGAGAGCATTGCCGAGATGCCAATAATGGGGAAGATGTTGATGACAAAGGTGATGGCAGCCCAGCTCACGAAGTGGACGGCGTCTCCCAGTCCCATGATCCGCATGATCTCCTTCAGTCTCTGCTGCTTCTCGTACACCACATTCTTCACGAGCATCGCCGTCGGGATCATCCACGACAGCAGCGCGAACAGCGCGACGTAGGGCGCCACATTGAATCTACAAGACGATAGCTGTAAGTACGACATCTCCCATTTGACCCATATCCAAGATCTCTTCTTGGAAGACAAGACATTGATTGTTAGGGCAAGAACTGACTCATCCTCAACGACACACGGATATGGCTCCTGTTGCGAGTAGACGCCGATAGGCACAGACAACTTTGCTTGCATCTCTGTGATCGCGCGCTCCACGGCCTCCTTTAATCATAACACAACTTTTGAATACTTTGTTATAACAGTTAGCAGTTAGCAAGCCCGTTCCTCCAAGGACAACTGACCTGCAGATAGGAGAAACCGAAGGTGACATATTTAAGGTCGACAAAGGGATCGTCGCGAGATGTCTTGCGGGCTGGTCCGTCTTCCACGTATCGGGTGCCTATAATTTTTTTTATTATTTAAAACCAATGTTAACTAAACATGTTTTAGTCTTGAGTTACATGTACTATATTTACAAAGGATGAGATAATTGACAATGCTTTCATTGGTGAACAATAGGAAAGGATTCGGGAGAAAGCTGTGCCAGAATGTTGATAATCATTTACAAGAGGGGCATAAGCATTATGAAGCAGGGGGCGTAAGCATTATTAAGCATGAAGATCAAGACACAATTCTGGATATACATTCTGTACATACATCTGTATGTGTGCTAAATAGTTATTGACCTTAACACTCTAACAAAAATTTAAAGTTACAAGAGAATGGTGTCAATTTTTAATCAATATTATCAAGGCATATTGTAATATTACACACAAAAAACATTGTTTGATATATCAAACAATTTCATACAAACAATTTGTTCCTTATCCGATCCAAAACAATGCTGTTCCATATAGCAAACAATCATTGTTTGATGCGCGATTGTTTGGCATATCAAACAATTTGTTTCAACGAAATTGTTTGACATACCAAACAATCACAGCGCAGCCGCGTTGGCTCCGCCCCTTTCTGCTTGCGCACCCATTTTTCATGGAATCCAGATGAAAAGGGCGGCGCCCATAGAGAACGTTGCGAAGAGAATGGAGAGAGAGAGACAGAAGAGCCAAAAGGTTTTTTCAAGAGTTTTACTGCTCAACGTGACTTATGTTGATTCTCTCTCAATCCTACATTTTTCTACAGAAAAGGCGGTTTTTTGAGCTATTTAATGTTGTAATAAAGTAAGTCTGAACGATTAGACTTTTAAAAGAAGTTTCCTCATCCGAAGTCTGAGAAGGTCCATAGACAGGCAAGTGCCTGTGGAGAGAGAGAGAAAAGAGAGAGAGAGAGAGAGAGAGAGAGAGAGAGAGAGAGAGAGAGAAGGGAGAGAGAGATAGGGAGAGAGAAGGAGAGAGGGAGCGAGGGAGCGAAACACCGAGAGAGAGAGAGAGAGAGACCATATTGATTGATAATTGAGCGCAGAAACGACTGCGTGTGAGATTTGTGAGTTTTTGTGTTTCTTTTAATCTAAAGAGACGGAAAGGTCACTCTCTCTCTATGTCATTAGATTCTACACAGAAAGGTGGTTCTAGTGAGGTACAGAGAGACACGAATAAGTAAAGTTGAGCGGTTTGATTACACGCACAAATGCGAGGGATCCAACTTTTGCAACACGGCCAATTCCTGGTTCACTTATAAAGAGAAAGAGAATATGTTGACTAATGGTACCCAATTGAACGGCGTACTGTCGGTTTTTATGAAAAATAAAACGCGCAAAACATGTTGGGACAACATTGACCACATACGGGTTTGAACCCTTGTGTCGCTGCTCGACGTTGCCTAACTCGCCAGATCGGACGTGATCGCTACTTCGCCATCGCGGCTGCGCTGCGGTTGTTTGACATATCAAACAATTTCCATGAAACAATCCAAACAATTGCCTCGGACTGGATAGCGTGCAAATCGGCAAAACAAGTTGTTTGATATGCCAAACATTTTTTTTGAAACAATTGTTGTTTCAAACAATTCATAAAACAATCGTGCACCAAACAATGTTGTTTCAAACAATTTTTTTTTGTGTGTAGAAAGGGATATAAGCTAAGATATTAGAAAACTGAGGAAAGGGGTTACACCATGTAAATTGGGATGGCCTAACCTGCAGTGTCAATAATGTTGAGAAAACTGACGCTAGTTTTAACAAATGTTAGTGGAGATTTAATTCTGAGCTGAGTGAAATTTCCGCATAATTTTTAAGGATGTTTCACGAGACCAGTTCAGTCAGAACACACTTTTTGGTTTAAACTTGGTCTATTTTAAAATTAAAATATCGACATATTTTGCTGCAACTGGTGCCAGTTTTCCGCGGGGGCGCGAGAGAGTGTGAAAAACTGAGAGAGCAAAAGTTAGTAGAATTTTTTTAGAATGTTGCATTCTCTCACTTTTGCTCACCTCTCTTGTTAGAAATATGAACAGTAGTGTGCATAGATTGTAAAATACGCGAAGAATCGCGCAGGATGGCGTGATTGTGAACGAAGTTAAACGTTTTCTATGGTAACCCGGCAAATAACCTGCACTCGTTCATATTTAACCCAGCTCTGGTTTTTTCTTGCAAGATAAATAGCCCGCCTGGATTCTTCGTCGGTCGCTTGTAAGCAACCGACGATCTGCCCTCCTTCCGCAGGTACTTTGCGTGATCTGTAATCGATTGGAAAAGGAGAAATGTGTGATACTACTATGACAAGGAAGTCTAACACAGAAAATATGGGACATTAAAGGAAAGGTAAAGGAAAGTCATAAGAAGGAAAAAGCTGTGCAATTTTTCATACTTTCAGATTTGAAAGGGACACAATCACAACTAACAAGTATGATAAAAAAATTTCATGTAACTAGAATAGCATAAGCACTCTTACTTAATTATAAATGGCAAACAAATTAGCACAACACTCACACGTAGCGAAATCGTAGGCATGATAAATATAATATTTCTGCACATCACATAACAACACCAAGCGTGGGAACGAGAGGGATATACATAAGTGATTAGATATCTGAAATTGGTATACGAAAGACTTTTTATTTATTTAAATGACATGTTTAAATAAGAAGTCTTCTGTAACAATCGGTGTTCTATGTAGTTATGTACGTACTGTCAATGATGGAGTTGAGATGTCTGATTCGATAGAGAACGATCTCAGGCAGAGTCGTCGAGTTCGCGGTGACGTTGTGGATAACAATGCCTGGAAGAAGAAGTAGTCAGAGTAGCTCTGGGCCGGAACTTAATAAGCATTTTTTTTATGCTTCACGAAATATATGAAGTTCGATCTGTTATTGTTAGGTTAGCACGCCTAATAACCACCCTCATTTGTAAAAGAAGCGCAAAAGAGTTTTCATCGAAATTCTGACCAGAGAAGTATTGATTGTGCGCCTGAAGGCAGAGTGCCATGTCTTCCATGAAAGTCTCGTTCGCCACGATGACAAATCGGTCGGCCAGCATGCACTTAATGATCGTTCATATTAGAACAGTATTGTTATGCATTTACTTTCTAAACATATCGCGAAGCACCGAGTTTGTATATCAAATGTGTTTGCTCAACTCATGGCAACTCGCTTGATTGAACAAATGAAAATTGACGTGAGGAGCGGCTGCCAAATTTTGGTTGATATTCTACATAGAAGAAAACTGGGAAGATCCTATGGTAGGGGAAGACGAAGCGAAGTCTTCAGTCACGGGACGCAGAGTGGTGCCGAACCGAATACCACTTGCTCGTGGTTATAGCACAACCACTGAGCCATGTAACCCGTCGAATACCTCAGTAACATTCGTGAGGAGTCCAGCAGCCGTCTGGAGGAGATGCGCGGCAGACTTCTCATCAGTCGTCGAAGCTTCGATGAAAGCGCGCGCCTGGTCAAGCAGATCGGCCGCGTGCCGGGCGGACTCGCTCGCGTTCCCTGAGCTGTGCAGAAGGTCGGCGGCCACCTGAGAGGACAAGAAGTGAATAGGCCACGCCCATCCGTCCATAAATCGATTACTAAGCCCCCTCCATCCCGATGAGCCGAAGGACAAGGAACCTTCATTGCCGTCGGCACGTCGCTCCTATTCAGAGCGGATACAAAGGGCGCTGCTATCTGAAAATATATCAGTTTTCGTCATCTTTTTGGCGGCAGCGCGCGCAGCGCGCTGACGCTATTTGGGTTTTGACTTGGGCACTTAGTAAAGGATTTTCCTCCTTTACCTATATCTCAATCCCCTGAGTTCCGTATCTTTTTGTTCCGTAGACCCTAAGTTGCGATCTTGCGCTGTGCTCTGTGTTCACCGCACGTCGAGCTGATTCCAACGCGCTATTGTATGGTCTGTAGGACCCATGGGGGCCGAGTTAGAGACCCCCTGATTTTCCACAATTTCGTGTCCCATCTAATTTGCATAAGATTCCTTCCTTCTCTTAGTTGCGTGAAAAACACAAGTCCCAGACTTAATATTAGGTCCCTCAATGGTCCCATTTCCTTGTTAAAAAAAATGAAATTGGGGCCCTATATGGCCCCAGGATGAGAGATAAAATTTAGTATTAGGGCCCTCAATGGCCCCAGTTGTGAAGTCAAAAATTTAGTATTAGGGCCCTCAATGGCCCCAGGGTAAGAGTCAAAATTTAGTATTAGAGGGACCTAATACTAAGTCTGGGAAACTCTATAGCCCTTAGATCAAAGTTGTTCCTCTCTCTTTTAGCCACCCAATTACCCACCTAATTTGCATAAATTTGCATAATAGAGGGACTTGTAGAGGAGAGCCTGCGGAAGATATTTTTTAACTAATTTGCATAAATTTGCATATCTGAGGGACTTGCTCAGGAGAGTCCGGGGAAGAAATTTTCAACCTAATTTGTATAAATTTGCATATTGGAGGGACTTTCTCAGGATGGTCTGGTGAAGAAATTTTTTAACCTAATTTACATAAATTTGCATATTGAAGGGACTTGCTCAGGAAAGTCGGAACAATTTTTTTCAAGTATTTTCCCAATTTTAAACAATTTGTATTGCGTAGCCTTACCTATAGATAGAAGGTGTAGCACCGTCTAATTTATGACCCTATCGCAGGCGTGGAAATTTTTTTAATGAATTTTTCAAAGTCTAATAAAACTTATGAAATCCTAGTTTTCCCATGCTTCCGGGGGTTTAGTAATGATCTTTTCTTCACGCTTTGAGGCGTGATTGAAAATAAATTTCTATTTGGCTTCCGTCTCGGACACCAGATCTTATGGTTAGTACTAAATTTCAAGTAGAAAAAACTACCCTTATTACAGTCAAGAAGAATAACACTACCCTTAATATGCGGAAGTCCAATGAAATCTTCGAAATTCCCACATACTAAAAAATTTGAATAATCCAAATAGAGTTGTGTGAGAAGACCTAAGCTAGGCGTGTATAACCCTAGCTTACCATTAGATCAACTGATCCCTACTAGGCGTATTGAACTCTAGCTTAGCCCTACTGACCCCTATTAGGCGTGCTTAGATGTAGGGACCACTACAATTCTTATTGTTAGTGTAGGGACCACTATTCTTAATACTAAATCCCCGCTCGAACACAACTCTATTTGGATTATTCAAAATTTTTATTATGTGGGAATTTCGAAGATTTTATCGGACTTCCGCATATTAAGGGTAGTGTTATTCTTCTTGACTGTAATAAGGGTAGTTTTTTCTACTTGAAATTTAGTACTAAGATCTGGTGTCCGAGACGGAAGCCAAATAGAAATTTATTTTCAATCACGCATCAAAGCGTGAAGAAAAGATCATTACTAAACCCCCCGAAGCATGGGAAAACGAGGATGCTATTTAAGTTTCGGCTTGAACATTTTATCGCCTTTTCAATGATTAATCAACAGGAGAATTCCAATAAAATAAGAAATTAAATGGAACGTGCCTGTGACAAATCCGGAAAGAGCGAGGCAAAGAACGCGTAGTGGCGAAGCGGATCATTCAACTGAAAATGAATAGAGTAAACTGAATGTTTATTCGTAGACGACACAAATGAACCTTCTCCACAAGTTTCCTCGTCACTGGACTGTCGGGCGCAACGACGATTCTGCCAGTGAGCACAGGCATGAACTGAGAGAGCAAGGCGATGTCCTTCAGAGGGCAGTGAGTCGCTGGAAATGAAGAGCAAGGCTTGTGTCTTTGGTTCTATTGACATCATATACATACAAAAGACTCTATGCTGGACAGTTCGAGGATATCCGGTCCTATCTGCCTTAAATTGATCGATAGAAATGAGCAGGGAAAAAGCTGACAGTTCAGAATGGGCACGTCGAAACACTTGATGTCTTCCTGCTTGCTGTCCGTGCCAACGTGGACGTGGTTCACGTAACTGAAATGCCCATTCATTCAATTTACTTTCTTTGGCAATAAAATATAAAAGTTAAAGGGAAATTCAGTCGGTCAAAATTTGAATCTCCATCGCTAAAATATCAATATGTTCTGTGCTTGAACCGTACTTGAAGATCTCAGCGGTGACTCGTGAGAGAGGAGTTGAGCGAGGCACTCCCTTCGAAGCGACTTTCGCCTGGCTACCGCCGGTTGCTTTGCCTGCAATCATCCTGTCTCGGTCGCTGTTCTGGCAAAACCGAGACATTCCAGCACAACCGAGGCAGTGTTCACTTGCCAAAATTTTGTCCACAAGTCGCAGCCTTCAAAATATCGTTCTTCTCCATGGAAAGCACCTGAAAAAAATTATTGCGTAGTTTCATTGTCCATTACGATGACAAAAGCATACAGCAAAAACTTTTAGCCGTTCTTTAATTCGATAAACCTTGCGAATGAAGTCAAAGAGAGGATGGCCGTAGAGAGTTGCACCAGCGAGGGCGCCTTGCATGCCTTTGCTGGTTAGCGGAAGGATCTCAAAGAAGAGACACTATTCGTAATTGCCAAGTGTTCAATATAATACTTTTCTTAAAACTGATTACGTCTTGCTGGTGTAATTCGTAGCTTGACCGGGCAAAAAAAAAGGATGGATGAAAGAACACGAACTCGTCTCTCGACATTTTCAGTGTTGACGGAAGTCAACAGTTTGTTCTCCTTCAGGAACTCGTAGTACAGGCGCTGCGGGGTCAAGGCGCAGAGCGCGTCTTCGTCTTCTGGCGCCAAGTTGGCCGCCGCCGGCTCGCGACCGCCAGGCGAGCGGAAGGACGCGTCGCGGACAGTCGCATTGCACAGCAGTGGGAACGGCTGGAAAGGCAGGGAGGTCACGAACTCTCACTACGCTGTCACTTATGGCAAACTTAGGATTGACTGCAACAGCCTGTAGAAAATAATCAAAGCGGAAAACTTAACGAGGCATACGCGCGAAAGTAATCAGGTGTCAGTGAAGCTCAGTTTTAAGAAATAATTGAAAGTACAAGATGGTTAGACCATTTCGTTGTTAAACGTATAAATATCGAGTTTACACCCCCATCTGAAATATAGCCTAATTCGCTAATATTTATATAAATATCGGTGAAGAGAACCTCGCGGCGCGCCGTAGGCTTTCTGGTAATTGGCGTCTGTTAAGAAGAGAAGAGGGTAATGATGGGAAATTAAGAGTCAATAACACACGATATCTTGAAAAATGTCATATACTTAAAAAATATATTTTAAGAGAGAGTTTGTATAACGGAAATTATATGACAATATTACCTACATATGTACATGCTTGACGCTTTGTTGCAGTGCAAATAGCTATTTAGTCACAATGAATGAGGGCCACTTTACACACCTGATAGAAGTGAAGTGAGAATGCATTCATCGGATTGCCGATGAGATCCTTGAACCGAGCTGACTGAAAAGTTTCAACTTACAATTAGCTTACGTTCCAGCCTCTTCGAATATCTTATGTATAATTCATGCGTAGAGATATATTTTCCTCTCCAAAATATATGTTCATAACAGAGCCAACCTCTTTGGTCAATTGCAGGAAGAATCCTGGAGTGAGCGTGGCAATGGACAGGTTTTGGGCGAGCGCCTCACTCAGGCCTAAGCCTTGCAGCTCGCCCGAGACATTCACGCCGGGTGAGAACAGCTGCGAGCAGATTAATAATATATTTAGATTTAAAATCTAATCTTAAATCCTTTTTATGCACATAAGCAAGGGTCTGCTGGGCGGAGCTTAATCACCTGATGAAATTCGATGGGCACGACGCTAGAATTGCCATGTGCGAGGAGGTGAATGAGATCGCCGAGTTCAGTGATGGTCTTGTTGAACTTGGCCGGATCTGAGCCAATCACCTCGAGCTGCGCAGCGAACGCGCGGATTCCTTCCACGATTCTAAAATAATTTTAGTTTCTTAAGTAAGTATTTACGAATTGAGCTAAACTGATAAGAAATGGCTTATTACAGACAGAAATTATTAGTCACTGGAAGGATGCAGAAAATTCCCGTTCAAAGATCGATTGATATCTCTGTGTGCTAACAGAGAAGTCTGGTTGAGATTAAGCTCCTCGGCCTCGTCGTCGGTGGTTGGCCCGCTGGCACAAGGATTCGTGAACGAGCAGAGGAAGCCGTTCAGGAAAGGCGCCAGGCCTGCTGAGGGGAACGCACGCGAGTTGTAGTGGCCTGAGGGAGGAGTACGGTAAGTGTCAATGAAATATTTAATGTCTTTCAGATTATAATAATATTTGATTAATAATTATTATAATATGGAATAACAAGGCTGACAGAGTGGATAAGTTGTTGTAAGATCAGTGAGACGAATCATGACCAGCGTGAGGAAGAGAATCATGGGCACAAGCAACTCGACGACAAGCCAGAGCTATACAAAAAAAGGATTAAATTAATAATTAATCAGAAATAATTAATTTTTTACCTTGAACTAAACTGCTAATAAAGTGGCTTTCATTCCAGTTCGTAGTTTTTTTGGTCATCGATAATTTCTTTAAAAAAGTATCAAATTGTTTCAAATATTAACATTTAATATCCACCTTTTGCCGTTGCTTGATTTTGACGGCCTTCGATAGAAGCACCCGAAGCTGTCGCCGAAATGGAATCATCCTCCTTGGCTTCTACTTTGATGGAGAACTGGACTACCAGCTACCGTTCTCGTTGTGAGAACAGGATTCCGTAGTAGACGGAGAGACGAATCACACGACAAGGCTAGACTCCCATCTAGATGAGAGAGACAGAGAGAGTGAGAGAGAGAACGAGGAAGAGAAAGAGAGATAGAGAGATGGGAATAGAGAGGGAGAGGAGTTGGAGAAGCGATGATTAATAAAATCATCGTGAACTTCTATTCCAAAACAGTTTTTTTTAATGTTACACCTATATCGAAAAATCCAAAACACTGCAGAGATGTCAATCTTAAAGAAGGGAGAATTTAAAAACGCCAGTGGGACGAGCGAGTGCATGACGTTAGATGAAGCGAGCCGTCGGCTACAGAGATTACAGGAAAAAGAAAGAGTGAGAGATACTTGACGTGTGAGAGAAAACAAACCTATATATCAGAGAAAGATATTACATGAAGCAGCGAGAGATAGGAGAGAGTGCTTATTGTCAGTAAGATCTGCAAATGTATTCTCCTCGCCTCACCATCAGTTCTCTCTTCAACTCTCTCTCAGTCTCATTTATACCCGGCTGCTGTCCTTTCACTGAGTGCTAAACGTAGAAAACCCGTCAGATATAGGGTGCATCTGAAACAGCGCTTATTTTAGGCTGCGGAATGAAAACTTTTCCGTGCTTTGGCGAGAAGATGGTGCTGGGAGCGACGCAAAGGGTCTTCGTACCCTGAAGGAGTCTCCCGGGAAGGTCTGAGAAGAGGTCCCCGAGGCCCCTAGCAGGGGCAGCTCGTCGAGTGAAGCTGGCACCGTGCCAGAAAGACTCGGTCTGCGCTGCCCGAAGGGTCGCGTTGGGAGACGGTGCCGACCAGCGAAGAAAGTACATGCTAAGTGCGATCACCACACGAACACAATTCAGACTATTCTTTCGCCAGAGCAAAGCTTTTTGGCATTCTACATTGGGTTTCAGTAGCTAGCCGGAAAAGACCAAAATTAAGTTGAAAAAGACACACAATTTTTGAAGAGAAGAAAGGCTGGAGTTTCCATTTGGCTAGGTAAGCGAAGGATGTTTTCGTATTGTTATATGACACTTTTGAATAGATTCTTGATTTTTTTTTTAATTTTCTTAGGTTAATGAATGATTACTTCACTCTTTCCTCGGTTGAAATCTTTCACAAGTCCTTCCTGGAGCTGACTCCTCCATTCTGAAACTATCATTCGGACCCTTCCTGCTTCGCTTTATCTCTCTATCCATCTCTCCTTCTCTCGCAGTCCTTCTCAAATGTTGCGGCATGTGCATAGATCGGCGTGGTTCATAATAATGACGAGAGGAGACAGACAGATTGACAATACAAAAAAGAGAGACTGAGAATAGGCGTGTGCGAGTGAAACAGAGACCGGGAACAGAGAAAAAAATGAAACATCAGCATACATTGTATCTACATGCATATTTGCTGTTTTCGTCTGCTTCCTTTTTGCTGACTCTCTCTCTCTCTCTCTCTCTCTCTCTCTCTCTTTCCATTTTTCTCACGCAGCATGCCACTCTCGGTCTCTCTAGGACTGGACATCTCACCTATCTCTATTTCTCTGTCTGTTTGTCTTTCACTCACTAGTCTCTCTCCCTCCCTTTTCTCTGCCTGTCTCTCGCTCTCTCTCTCTCTATCCTACATTTTTTCTAGTATGTAGTTGCTTCACATCGCCCTGGTTACCACTGAACGCCGCCACGCTGAGAGGGTGCGCAAAGGAAAGTTCAAGTAAATTGCTGACAGTTGCGCAGGAAACCGAATGGAAATGTTTTCCTAGTGAAAGGAATCATCGTTTGCAACCTCATGACTGTTTGTGTAGTATGTGAATACACATAAAATATGTTATTTGGGATAAAATCAAACTGTAAGCAGTTGAGAGTAGTGGGAAGTGAAATTACAGCGGTCAGAAACAGTGTAACGAAGGTTGAAAATAATAGCCTCTTTAGCGTGGCCTGTATAAGATTTTCGCAAGGAAAAAATTTCCATATGAGTCCTCAATGATTTCTCTTTGAGGAGGACGCAAATGGATCTGAATGAAAAAATATGATGAAATCAGCTGATTTCGGAAGAGAGATCTCGAAGCTGAAACGGAAAGAGGGAAAATAGGAAAACGGCTAATTAGTTAGGGATTGAAAAGATGAGGACAGAGACAGAACATGTATGAGAGAGTGAGAGAGAAAATGAGAAGCCTTTGGCAATCCCTGAGAGGTCTGTGAAGCAGAAGTGGAGCAGCTAAGAAGCAAGAGAGCAAGGAAGCGGGATTCACTCTCCCACTCTCGTCCACCCACACATCTCAGTGCGCGACCTGTGCTAACTGACACGTTCTCCCGTGCAAAATCTCGGACGAACTGTTTTCCTTTCTCTCTCTATCTCTCACTACTTCTCTACATCTCCCTCTCTGTCTCTCTCTCTCTCTCTCTCTCTCTCTCTGGCGTGCACTCACTGTATCGCTTTCTCTTTTTTTTCTTCTTCGCTATCTCTCTCTCTCTCTCTCTCTCGTTCCAGAATAAACAGAAGTTCCTTCGCCGGAGCACGAGCACGCTTCCTGTGTACATGTTTTTTTCCACTGATACTCGAAATTGTCTAGTAGAAAAGAGGAAAAACGCAGAAAATGTGCGTGATAGAAAACGTCAGCCAGTGCTTCTCCACTATCTTTATGAACCCGTTCTGAACCCAGCATCTTTCTCCAGGCATTAGAAAAGAGTCCTAGGAACGTCGACAATTCGCCACTTTGTTCCAACTTGTGCTAATGCTAAGAATGATTTCACCATTCAAAAATATCTCATGCACACATGTTGAAATATAGAAATTCGTCATCATTTTTGCTGAATCATACAAAGCGGAAAATAATGACACGCCATAATTAAAAAAAGAAATGAATAGAAATGTGCGAACTTGGCCGCAAGATGGGTTTCAGGAAAAAAGGGTGAGAAGTGATACGAAAAGACGGAATAGGCGGGAAAAAGTAAAGCAAACCGAGGAAAAAATCTCTAACAAATGTCATTATGGACAGAGGACTAATCATCAGAGTTGAAATGTGAATTTTAGTTAGAGAGAGAAAGAGAGAGAAAGAGCGAGAGAAAGAGAGAGAGAAAGAGAAAAAGTCACATCTGAAGAGTCACCAGAACATTTATATGAGTTAGTTCAGAGATCTACTAGAAAATCTTTCACGAGCTAGCACAGATGTATGTATGAACATAAATCGGCCCGGAAACCGGAAATATTTGTTAGGAAAAGGCATATATTTCTAGCCAAATCAATTTAAAATGGACAGTTGCATACCCATACAATAATTTGTTTCAATTTCTGATATATGAAGGCAAAATTAAAAGTTACAAAAGAGTTTGCCGGCAAGAAGAGGAATTGATTTGGCTGGAAATGACGTTGGCAAAAGTGGAGTCAAAGAGATCAATGAAAGCTTTAAGGCAGAGAGACAAAACGAGAAAGGGCAATTTAAGTGAACATAGTATGCAAGGGAAAGTAAGAAACACATGTAAACAAAGTTAAATATTTTAATGAAGAGATTCTTAGAAAATATTTTAACGAGATTCCTAGACAATCGGGATGACTTTTTTGTGTCGCCATTACTATGCAAGTGTGACGATTCAGGCACAAATTTGGTCGGGTAGAATCGAGCCTCAAGGTGTCATCCGAGTGATGATAAGAGCGAGGTTGAGAGAACTAGAGGAAAAGTAAGAGAGGGCGAGAAAGAATGAGAGAGAAAGCGAGAGATAAAGGGAAGGAACGTTGAGAGGGGCAAAGTCGTGCGCCTCTCCGGCAAAGGAAAGAAGTAAGAGAATCAGCTGAGTAGATGGAAATGGCAAAAGGCCTGAATAACTGAGATAGAAAGAGCGAGGCAGTGATAGAGAGAGAAAGAGAGAGAAATGTAAAAGAAACACAATAAGACTCAGGATGGGGTGTATAAAAAGGTGAGGGTTTCACACAAGAATGAGGAAAAGCCTGCAAGACGACCACTGATTTGGGGGGAAAGCCGATATTATCTGAGACGTAGACGCCAAGGGTGAGAGATAGAGATAAGGAGAAGCGGTAAAGTGGAAAAACGAGAAGGTAAGAAGGGGAGAGAGAGATAGAAAGACAGACAGAGATAGCATAATATGAACCAGAGAGAGCAAGGAACTTCATGCACCGCTTATCACTTCCGTTACTAGAAGTTAGTGCCTCAACGAAGTCTCCATCACTGCCAGACCTGGATGACACAGTAAGAGTAACCGACTGAGTCTACACTCCCAATGGCAAAGTGGAGAGAAGAATGGAAGAGGGAATGAGAAGAGAGAGAGAGAGATAGAAATAGAATGACAGAGAGAGAAAGTGAGAGAGAGAGAGAGAGAGAGAGGTGGAAGCGTGAGAGAGGAAAGGAGGGAACAGAAAATGACTCAGTTCGAATGTAAGCTCTCCGGTTCAATCATGAGTTGTGGCCTTTTTAGTCAGCTTAGTGCGTGTAATCTTCGACCTGTCTGTCCCGCTCTTTTTCATAGTTTTTTTTTCTTCTCTCACCCACTTATTGATGTTGCTCTCCCTCCCTTTCTACTTTCCGGGTTACTCATACCTTCATTATTTTCGCTCGATCACATCGATTAATAAAAGGGTATTTCACTTCTACGAATTCAGTGTTTATTTCCTAGAAAATGATTTTTTAACTATAGGCTATAATCGGCAATGAAGAGAGATGTTCGTTGCCAGGGCTATGCTGTTTAGGAATGAAAAGGACAAATAACGTTGAGAGAAAGGGTGAAGGGAACCGAGAGAGAGAGAGAGAGAGAGAGAGAGAGGGAAATAGAGAAAGAGAGAGAATGAAAGGGAGATTAAGATATCGCCTTGTTGGCGTGGCAACAAACACTTTCCCGTGCAACCGCACTCCCGTCCTTGCCCCCCCCCCCCTCTGAACAGGTGGCAATCTGAACGCGGAGAAGCCTAAAGGGACGATGTCCTGTTTGAGCAGATGGGGGTTACGTCATGGTTAGTCAGTCGGAACGGCGGTTATTTCTTTTAGGACTCCGAAGATAAAAAAAAATAGAAAACAGCTACGTTATAAAGAAGAAGAAGAAAAACGAAATTAAGTTTTGATAAGCTGTCAAACTCAGATTCAGAATCTTTCTGATGCTTGATCATAAGCGCGTTCCTTTTGCAACGAATGATAAGAGTGAGATAACTATGATCGGGCGACCAAATGTCATTTCAGCAAATAGTAAACGAGAAGGAGGCTACGCACACTGCGAAACATTCAAGATCAACTCTTGCCATTTATATAGAGTGTATTCATATGTCATAATCGTGAGTCAAATGCAAGCAAACAATTTTCAACGACAAACTCATGCTTCAAAATACTTGGAAGGTAAAGCGTGATGGGCGGTAAATTTCAAGTCATCCCATGTTGGTGGGGATGATAATTTTTGCAGCAACATTTTACGCCATGGTTTTTTCTCTCACGCTTCTGTCAGTTTTGCTCTCGCTGTTTCCTTTATTCTCTTTCTCTCTCCCCTCCTCTCTCTTCCTATTTCGCTCTCTTTCTCTCTTCCTTTCTTTCTCTATCACTTCCCTATGCCCCCTGATTTATCTACTTCCATACCTGTTTATACCCAGACAATCATGCGCACAAACACATTTATGCCTTTTCATGTGCTTTTCCGCCAAGGGAATTTACACAGAATGGACTATGTCAGGAGTCGCCAATCTTAAGCTCCATATCTATCTCTCTAAAGTCCTATCTCTTCTCTTTCTGTCTCTCTCTCTCTCTGTCTGTCTTTCTACATATCTCTCTCTCTCACTCCTTGTCTCGCTCTCAGCCCTCTCTATCACACTCTTCCGCCTTATCCATACAACGTGAGTTATAATCATGGAAATGTACATACTTGGTCGGACGCAGGATTCAGAAATTAATTTTCAACATGATGACTGACGTGAGTAAGAAAGAGACACATGTAAGAGGGAGAAAAGAGAGAAAAATCGCTATACGATATAATAAAAGATAAATCAATGCCGAGGGCATAAATACATTCATAAATATGATTTATCGGATGCATAAATGTACATCGCAAACTGACTGAGCTTTAACTTAAGTTCTAAACCAAAAGAAGCTTCAAAGCTTTTCGAGGGGTCTCGAAATGCTTTGCAGAATACATCAGCGAACTATTATAGTTGTCTGGTAAGGAGGAAAGAGGCAGTAAAAAATTTGAAATTCCACCTTGGTATTTAGGAAGCGTGACGAATAAAAACAAGAAGAAGAAAAGATTCTTCGCCTGGGGCTGACTGTTCCTAGCAATAATACAATTTCCCCTTTCAGGGCTGCTCATCACGCACTATCAATGTTGTATTCTGGAACGTGGTCCAGCTCATGAAAGGAAACATCTTTCACACTCTTTCCCTTTTTCTATCATTACCTCTCTCTTTGTTTCTCAACACACGCACTCTCTCTCTCTCTCTCTCTCTCTCCCTCTCTAACCCACTCACAATCTCTTTATCAATTTCTCTGCTGCTCTCTTTTTTCTGGTCTCTTCATGAAATGCCCTATTATCCTAAATATATTGAGTGCACGGAGAACACGCAGAGAGGCACTCGAGGGACAGCCTCAAGGCAGAGAAGGAAAACACGACACACGCCATGGGCAAGAGAGCGGAGAACGAGGGGAAAGTGACGGCAACAAGGCAGAGAACAGAAGATGAGAGGAAGTCTGGGGATATTAGGGAAATAGAGAAAGAGGTGGGAGAAAGAGAGAGAAAGAAAGAAAGAAAGAAAGAGAGAGAGAGAGAGAGAGAGAGCGTAAGAGAAAGAGAGAGTGGAAGGCAGCACATGAGGTCAGAGAATATCTACATAGGTCGAAATATAAAAACTGCTAGAAAATAAAAATAAAAGCGCGAGATAGAGCGGATGATATCAGGAAGACCGGACATAAAAGTAGCGAGCCGTCAGATATTACACGAACATGATAAATTTTCCCGTCGTTCTGCCAGGTCTGACGATATTGTCGCTGACAATAAGAGTAGACAATCTGATGGCGGCCATCTTTCATTCCATTCTAATCTTGATTACTGCCCTTGAATGCCAAGCTCTTTGTATCTCAAATATCTCCTCACTTTCTCTTGCTCCCTCTGCTTCTCTCTCTCACACACTCTCTCTCCCTCTCGTTCTCTCTCTCTCTCTCTCCATCCCTACTCGCCAAAGTCCATGCCGTCGCATGCATTGAATACTCAGCTGCTGCTGCTTCTGCCGCAGAATCCTGACTACTCTTCTTTTTCTCGCCTCATCGTCATCTTATTTTCTCTCCTTCCTTTTTCCTCATTCTCTCCTCCTCGCTTTTTTTCTTTCTTAACCTCCTCCCTCTCCACACTCTGCCTCTAATGTCTCATGCTCTCCGTTTCTCCCATCCCAACACACTCTCTATCCCACTTTATCCCCGCCGCAAGTGTTCGTCTGACACACCGAATGGCGAGCGACAAGATTGAACTGATAACCGTAGTCATGCGAGTGGTGCACGCAACGCATGAGATGTGCGAAAAGTGTGTGGAAGGAAAGACGGAGTACTCCGGATCAGACATGATCATTTTGGCGACATTGCGATAATTCTTTTTACATTAGGATTTTGCCGTTTTTGGATCGTAAGGCTCGTGTTGCCATAACCTTATTGTGGAAATAATCACTTAGGAGGAGAAAACGAAGTCGATTTCGTTGTTCATCATTTGCTTTGTATTAATGGAAAATGATTCCGATAAGTCTTTTCAGGGATGTCGCTGAGTCGCTTCACCCCGCGCGCGATTCCCTCGCAGACGCTCACGCGTGTCCTCGTCTTCCGCATGGCGCACACGTTAGTCAAAGGAAAAAAAATGGTTTCATTCCCAATGTTCTTGCTATATTCAGAGTTGAGAGAGTAGAAGCCAGGGTTGGTGTCATTCACGAAAAGCATTGTTTTCACTAGTTGAAATTTTTAAGTGGTTATTCAGTCTTTGAGGCGATTGCTGCCAAGTTTCTATCTCCGCTTTCTTTTGGAGGAATCTGCAGATTAGCGATGCTTATTACCATAAGCTGTCTATACTTCTGAAACGGACTATTTTGTGTTTCTAGCGCGGCGAGCCCGGCGCCGGCCCGCCAGCAGGTCACGCTGAAGGACACCGCCGGCTTCTTCAAGTACACCCGCGACTGGTCCCGCGACAAGCGATACGCTGCGCCGCACAAGCCGGGAGACACCCCCATGAGGTACACGGCCGGAAAAGAAAACTGCCTTTTTCTGCGCTCAAGGCAATCGGTTCATGCGCTGGGATGAATCCGCAGACTGTATCGTATGCTCTAAGCAGTGTATTCCTAAGGTGTCTACCTTTTTGCTAATACTTTTCAAATTCTGAATTCTTCGGTCCCCCCTTGCTTCCAATTCGGTAGTACTCAGGGAACAAACGGGCTGCACGAGATCTTTCTGAACAAGGTATGGTAGGTGAAAAATGGGGTCTAAAGACAGGGTGGAATATTACATAAACCAATTTCACTTTCGTCCATTCGGTTGAAACAAAACAATGAGTGCCTACAAATAAAAAAAAGTCTTCAGAAATATAGTTGGGTAATTCGGGTGCGACTAAAACAGAGTTGGATGCCGGAATATGGCAACCATTTTATTCTCTGGTGTACTCCTTACGACGAAGAGATAGGAATGCAGGAAGATTATTTGGGCACTGGCTGAGTTGTTGTAGGCATCATCGTATTATGTAGCAATTCGTCCGTTCCTCTGCTTTCTCCGAGCTTCTCTTCCTGTTTCTGATTTAGGGAATGAATGCCATTGTTGATAGCGTGGAAGGCAGGGTGGGGGTAGGGGGCTTTGGACCGGAATGCAAGGTGGGAAGAGTAAAAACTAAATTTGTACATAAAATTATGGTGGAGCATGGCTTCGGGAAGGCGCAATATCAGTATGGGTTTGTGGTACTCTTCGACTATCACTACCCCAGAGGGTCCCCAAAAATTTTGAAATTTGATTTTTCGCTGAAACTTGCCCAGTGGTTGTTTCACACGGGGAAGACGAATAAAACATCTATTTTAAATTACAATAAAAGCTACAGTAGTATGTGGCTTTTGTTAAAATGGTGGAGTCGAACGTGTTCTCCCTTTGCCCAACGAAAGGATGAACTCCTAAACATTACCCTGAACGACCTCTACGAGAAGAATAGATACCTGAACCAATGGCCGGGCTCAATGGCTCTTCTTTCCATCCCTTCATGCCCTCATTGAAACTCCCTTATCGAGATTAACAACGCGATTTAAGTCAAAATTAAATTTCCACAATTGTTACTATGTCGTTTTTTTAATGAAGTTATAATTAAAAATGAATGTTGTATTACTGATCCCCGTGTCAAGCAACCCACCCTTAGCCAAGTTTCAGCGAAAAAAAATTCAACATTTTTGGGGCCCTCTGGGGTAGTGATAGTCGAAGAGTGCCGGGTTTGTAAATTAGACGGTATCTTTTTAACCCTGCTCTCGTTACTTCTCTAACTATTCGTTATGCCTTTGCAGATTCCTGGTTCGTCGCCTCGGGCACGCCTTCGAGATCTACCCGCTCTTCATTCTGACTGGCGTGTGGTTCGTGCTCTTCTGCTACACTGTCTGGTACTCGTTCGAGAAGCAGGAGATCTGGCTCGACCGCAGTCAGTTATTCATTCACTTTATTGTGTTATTAGAAAGATCAACAGCATTATACTGCTATTTTGGGTTCTTTCTTCATTGTCAAGTATGTGACAAAACTAGATAGAGACGAAAGATTTTTTTTTCGTTATGGGTTCCACTGTTTAAACAGCATTATTATTCTGCTGAGGTAGACTTTCTTGCTTGAGGCCAGGACAAGGCTCCGTGGGACTGGGAGCGCATCCGCAACAACTACTGGACCAAGCCCACTCTTGTGTTCGTCTTTTTCTATTGAGCTACCTTATTTCCCACATTTTCTATAAGTAATCAAGTTCTTTATTTTATTTACCGCACGAACGTGGTGTTTGAACGTTTTCAGCTTCGACACGGAGGGCATCACCCACCGCCGACTTGAGATCATGGAGAAGCTCCAGGTAGTCATATTTTGTATAACGAAGAGCTTTTATGATATTTTCATCTCTGTTGAATGGCGGTGCTATGTCATTCTTTAAAATTATATTCTAAATGCTAAGATATGGTAAATTAGTAAAAAGAAGGACTTGATTTAGTTGTAACCATTTTTTCTTTCCAGGACGAGATGGTCGCTGCAGCGAAGGCTCGCGGCACCAGATAGAAGGTTCCGTACGAAGCAAGCAACACCAGTGACATCTTTCTCTTCTTGACAAGTCTGTGATGAGGAGAACTACATCCTCCTCTACCCGAACCTCTCTTTCCCCACTCCAGAGTTGTAGCCCACTATTCGTAGCCTCTGTATAAAGAACTGACAAGAGAGAAGACAAGAGTGTTGCTTGCTGGAACCAATTTATGTTCATTTGTCTATTAAATAGGTCTGAAAGTTTTTCTTATATAAGGAGAACGAAGTATATTGGATTCAGATGCGGGGCCAATAAACGAAGAAATTGTGCCTTGTGTTGGACAAGCACTCGTTGTTTTCAAGAGGGTCAGCGGATGTTTCCTTTTGGAATAGGCACAAGTGGGGGATACACCAGGGTCATTGTGATCACAATGAGCCTTTAAGAACGCAAACGAATATATTCCGATATACGTAAACGTTAACACCAGAGCGGTTTTTAAGAGAAGTCAGGGGCTCAACGATCATCCGGCACGAAATGGAATGCATCCCACCCAGAAAGCGCCCATCTTGAATGTGGTGTTCACATCTGTCAGAGAGGATATCGTTGGACTTTCTGTCCAATTTCGAGGCCATTATAGCAAGCTCCAAATCATTGTCTCAAATACTTGCTGGAATAGAGGCAATAACAGTGTTTATCAATAAACAATGAAAACAACGGCCATCTCCACACACAGACTCCTTGTTACTTGAGGGGAATGAAGCGAGAAGAGTGAGTGGCTCCGATACCGGGACGACCGTGCTTGACTGGCTTGTATGAGATGGCGAACTCTCCCAGATAGTAACCAATCATCTCGGGCTTGATCTCGGTCTAGAAATAGGGATGATGTATTCCAATGCTTCTTTAATCCAGAGTAGTCACAACTATTCATCAAGAAATGGTGGTGCTTCAACACCTTTGTAGGACAATTGTCAGAAGAATGAAAATTTAAAATAAATAGCAAGTTTTCAGAAGAAGAAAAGGAGATAATATCCCTGAAATTTCTGCAAAGAAGTAAAATAGCTGACCTGGTTGAAGACCTTGCCGTTGTAGATGCCGACGACGGAGCCAACCATCTCGGGGAGCACGATCATGTCACGGAGATGAGTCTTGATCGTCGCGGGCTTCTCGAGGACGGTCGCGGCCTGCAAGGATTCCGAAGATGTAGCTATTATTTGTCACTCAAAACTGGCTTCTTTAAAATTCGGAGACTGGGACAACTAATAGTCTATATTAAAATAGCCTTAAACTCCAACAAACTAAAAAATTACGTAGGGGTTCAAATAACATCAGAACATTTGCTTAAGAAATATTTTCAATATATGTGAGAATTTTTTTAATATCCAAAAGATTTCATTGAAGGGTGAATTAACAGTAGTATCTAACCTTCTTGGCCTTCTGGAGACGAGCGAGGAGTGCGAGATGCTTGCGCTTGAGACCACGCGCGAGACGGCGGCGCTGACGGCACGGGAGCAGCTTGGCCAGCTGACTCCTGAAAGGACCAAGAAAAATTTAATAATGCTTAAAAATTGTGGTTATTCAGGTTCATGACTTATTCTTTTTTAACCAAAGTAGCATAGAGTTTTAAAGAGTCGAGTACGAGCTGAATAAAATTTCGGAGGGTGAAAGCACGAAGAGTCAAGCGGAAAAGAAAGACGCTTCAACCGAAAAATAAATGCACAGCTCGATGTACAAAAAATACTGCAAATGTTATTTGATGAATAAACTGTGGACGTCAAAGAATATGAAATATCACGAACCTCTCCATGTCGAGCAGCTGGTCGAGATCGACGCCGCGGTACGAGAACTTGCGGAAGGTACGCTTCTTCTTCAGCTCGGCGAGATGAGCCTCATCCTGCTGCTCAGCCATGACTACTGATCACCCTACAAAATAGTCTGCATAGAAATAGCATATAATAAATTAAAACCAAGGTGAAAATGCGCCATAACAACAGAGATCGCCGTCCTTATTATATTTTAGAACATAGCCCCTTTAATTCTACCTTAAAATTCATGAATTGAAGGGTAAAAAGTTAATAAAACAACAATTTCACCACGATATAACAAAATTCCGGCGAAAACTCGCCTCTTTGTCCGGCTCCGCCCTTCACTCACTAGGCTGAGTATCGTGGTGCTCAAGAGTTGATGCGCAGGAAATTCCTTGGCGGTAGTTTAAAACGTGCTGACTGCCTGTTTTTCATTCGTGTGTGACTTTGCCTCTGTGTGATCAGCTAGTGCTCGCGGCCTCACTATCAAATCAATTTTGCTCACACCCTTACTCGATTGCTATCACTAGAAGAAGTGGGTGCAGGTCGAATGGATGACTTGTCCCTGATTGTGGCGTTTCTTTCTATTTTTTCAAGCATAATATGATAAAGGATGTTTTTTTTTCGTTCTATTCTGTGCTTCGTTCCTATCGAGAGCTTCTTTTATGACGTATAACATCGTGATTCATTTTTTAATTGTCGAGTTTATCATGAACGGCCGTGATTGAATAGTCTGCTCAGCAATCATTAGAGATATTTAATTAATAACATTTAATTTAAACATAAAATTAAGATACGTCGTGGAATCGAGTGTGATGTGGAGATGTGTGGCAGAGGCTACGGCGTGTCTTTTTCTCTTCTGAATGCCCACTCTCTATTCTTCCTCTCCGTTTCTCTCCTAGTCGCTTCTTCTTTGGATGACGAATCCATCCATCCTAGCAGCGCGAGTCGAGTGGATGCCACTCCGCAGCAGATTCATCAGCTGCTCGGAAGAGCACTCGACGAGAGACTCGTTCAAGGTTTTCATTTCTCTTCATTTATTTTTATTAATCTATCTACTGGTTTCATTCGTTTCTTCACCAACTACAGTGAATATTTTTTCGAATGTGTCCATTTTCCAAATAATTCTTGAGATGCTTGTAGTCCAAGAATGAATAACTGATTCAGTCGGCTACCCCGAGCTGCCGTTCTCGAATGTCTCCTCTGCCCTCTCCGACAATCACGTCCCTATGCGAAGGACGAATTCAACTGAACACAGTAAGCGATCGGAAATGAATCCCATGAAATTATACGTTCTTTTTTTATCTAGTTTTGTTGACTTATTTTTCCGGCTCATTACTGCCTTTTATTTCCAACTCGTAAACGATAATGCAGAGATTGTAGGCTCCACGGAGAGCTCCGACGACGAGGGAGTCGATGAAGAAAGCGAAGACGGAGACCAATCCTCCGATATGGACTCGGCCGAACACGACGACAAAAGTGACGTCAGCGACGAGATGTTAGTGGCAGAGAGAGAGAGAGAGATTCCTTTTGATTCACTTTTGTGAACTGGATGCTTTGTTTGATAGTTCATCTTTAATGAACTCCGCTGTAGTAGCTGCACGAAAGTCGCTTTCAAGTACAGTTATAAGGGATTCTGCAAAACTGTTGTCCTTATTCCCAACTTTGTTGGACTAGTAACGCTTCCGTCATTCCAGAAATCCACTAGACAAGAAGAACAAGGAGAAGGCAACGGAGAACGCGGGAGAGCAAGTCATCTCGATGATTGCACAGTCCTTCAGTAACAAGTCAGTGCCTTCTTCTTAATGTATTAGTTAACTAATGTTGTAAGTAGTTGTTGATATGTACGGTTGTGACTTTCTCTTTCCTCTTATCATCCCAACCTCTTTCTCTCCTTCTCTCACTCTCTCTCTCTCTCTCTTTATCTCTCTCTCTCTCTCTCTCTCTCTCTTCTTCTTCTTCTTTCTTCTTTCTTCTTTCTTCTTTTTTCTTTTCTTCTTTCTTCTTTCTTCTTTCTTCTTTCTTCTTTCTTCTTTCTTCTTTCTTCTTTCTTCTTTCTTCTTCTTCTTCTTCTTCTTCTTCTTCTTTCTTCTTTCTTCTTCTTCTTCTTTCTTCTTTCTTCTTTCTTCTTCCAGGAAGTCGTTCAGTTGTCCTCGCATCAAGACCGACCTGAAGACAGGCTCCTCGATAGGCGACCTCAGTCCAGAAGACATCCGAGTCATCGCATCCATGGGAGACGGCGTGCCGGTTAGAACAGCTGTTTCCTTCCTTCTTATATTCACTTTATTCACACATTTTATAACTGTTTCCTATGTAGTTTCACAGATTTTGGGTAGTGTCGATGACTTTTCTCCAGAACTGTGCCACAATTAAAAAATCAGCAACAGTTTTAGATTCCACTGTAGTTCCTTTGAAGAGCTCACAGGTAAAGAAACACAGGAAAGTATTTTTTACTTCTCGAGTATTGTGACGTCTCGTGCGGACTTCTTAACACACCTCGATGAGTCCTTGTGAAGTCTTAATTCTTCTTTACAGCCTGTAATCTTCGGCAATCCTTTTTTATCAGTGCCTTTTCTCCTCTCGCTTGGTGACTTTCTTGTGACGAAAGAGAAATGTTGGAATGAGCAATCTAAGCATTCATATATTCGAAGAAACTGGGCACGGAGGAAATCGACTTGTTGCTCTAATTGTTTTCATAGAGGAAAAATTAAGAATTAACCATGATGATCAAGAAGTTAAGCAACAGTGTATTCTTTTCTAACCAAGTCGATTTCCTGGCCAACCCGTTCCATGCGACAAGGTTTATGCAGTCTTGTTTGAACTCTTCTTTTCGCATGTCTGAGATGTAATAAAATGTCTTGTTGAGAGTGGCGTCGGCCTCTTCCCGCAAACGGATATTGAATTCCGCGGAGCCGCCTTCGCGAGTGGAGGAGATGCAACAATTGATGGACTCGTCACTATTCCAAGTAAGAGGATAATTGTATTTGGAGAGGAGAACGCGAGGGGTCATTTGAACCTTCATGAGGAAAGCACTGAAATAGACAGCTTAGTCATGTAAGAGGGATGGTTATTCGAATGCATTTAAATGTTTTGGTTTAGAGAAGAATATGAAAATGATAAATGGTTAGGGTGTTCATGTCTTCCGGTATATATATATATATATATATGTATATATATATATATATATATATATACAGATATCCTGCGCGAGTTCTCGCCTCATCTGCTGGGAGTGGCGCACGGAATGGGCAGCGTGGATAGTCTGCCGCAGCAGCAGCTCTCCGTCTCGCAGAAGGGCGCCACCACCAAGGACATGCCCAAACAGGTGGGACATAAGAGATAACTCCGCCCTCTTTTAATAGTGCAGCCGTGATTACGTCTATCATTACTACGGTAATAAGGATAATTTCGAAGAATTGTGGCTAGGTGTTTGCCTAAATTCTGACTGAAGAGGTGACTATGAAGTTAAAAAAAAAGTTGTGAACTAGCGTTGCACATTTCCCAATTTTATGTCCTTTGGCTGAGAGTTGAATTTCACTTCGGTTGCTGTCTTTGCTTATGAAAGGACTTCGTAATCTCTTAGTTCATTCTAGGAAGGATGTTTGATGAAGTGGTCAATAATTCAGGCAGACGAGCTGGTCCGTCGACTGGGCAACTTGAATGGATACAGAAGCCGCGATCATTGGGTGCTGGTCATCATCGCCGTGGGTACCGAAGAGGTCTGTGGAATGCCCCCTAAACCTAAACTTACAATTAGATTTGCTTTTAGCAAGTCTAGAACGTACTAAGAAGTGAGATATGCCTTGAAGAAGGAGAGAAAAAGAATGGTAGGTGTGCACGGGCTGCGGCGGGCCCGATGGCAAGTCCCTCCAGCGAGCACTCGAGATCCTCCAGGCTGCCATTCCTAAGGCATTCGTCGTCCTCCTCGGTCCCATGCACGTCGCTTCCTCTTACGACCAGAAGAAGAATATGCTCAAGTCAGACATGGTTTCTTCTTCCTTTTCTTTTATCTTTAGATAAGCATTTACACAAAAAGTACATTTTATGTAATTTTATTCCACTTGGAAATTATATTTTTGGAAATATGGCTTATTTTTTAAATTTCTGTGCGGTGAATTCTTTGCTTTGTTTTAGATAGTATTCCCGATTAATTAATATGAAATGAACAAGGAATTATAACTGCTATTGGTTACGTTCTCTCTTTTTCATTATCTGCTCCTTATTATCTTACTCTTTGAGGGATCGCTGCGCCTGTTCGAAAAACAAAGAGTCCGGTTTCATGACGGGGATTGGTCATCTCTGGGCGGAGGCATTCGAGGACATCCAGGAACACGTCGATACGCACAGTGTACGAATGATTCATCATTTTGTTTGCCTGCTTTTACTCTAATAGTATTGCAATGATAGGTCCTAAGGAAGCCATCGAGATAAGATAAGGATTGAGATATGCGATGATATGGAACCGGGTGATAATATGGAGAAACAGGAATATACTGTAGAAAGTGACTATTTGCAGGGACCGACTTTTGGTATTTTGGCGCTACCTCTTCTGACGATTACCTCTCGTTACCCTTCAACTCTCTTCGTGACCGATACACCTCTCATGAACCGTAAAGGTTATCATTGTTACATTCCATTCTAATACCATATCTGATTTTGGCGCTTTAAACCCTTTTATGTATACATTGGCGACGTTCAGGTCATAGTTACGTCTCGAAATGGCTCTGGAATCGAATGATAACAGGCGAGAAGTACAACTTGACCAGCGCCACGCTCTCATCCGACTCGTATTACTGTCCTTCTACGGTAGGCCTTTGGAGTTTTGTCCACTTTATGCTTATTTTCCTTAGAAGGAGAAAAAAAGGAAGATGTATGCATGACATTTACAGATGACTGCGATATATCATGCAATCTTTACAAAAGCTGTTGCGTTCCGCCGATAGTTCGAGTAGCATGCAGACTGCAGAGAAAAATCTTGTGAAGATGAAAAGATAAAAGGAGAGAGATTGAAAGAGATATTCGTGTTTGAGGGTTGCCCCTACTTCCGGACCTCGGCGAACTCTCATCGTTGTGCATTGCTTTCCCTCGCAGAAGCGGCTGATCAACAGTTAACACTTGGCGCTGATGGAGTAGTGCTTAAGGGGGTTAGTCATGTGATCATTTTAATTTTCTTCTTTTTGGATTTGTCTCCTATGGTACATTTTCAGGAAATGTTGCCAATGCAAAGGTTGAAAACGGTTTTATTTTGCTTAACTAATTTTATCCATCTTTTCATGGCCTGTTTATTTATCGCATGGAAGCAATTCGTATGAAAAACCTTTGTTATTTCTATTGCGTGACATGAAAGTACCCGTTGATTTCAGCCCCGCCGAACTCGTCGGAAGTTGTACACGATCGCGCTTGTCATTGTTGTGACTGCCTTCTTCGTCGCTCTCATCATTGGCATTATTCTCTACAACATTAGGTATTCTCTATTATTCCAAGAATGTTGGAGTCCGACGCACAGACCAAACTTGCATTGTATTTTAACATTAACTTTTAAAATGTCATGAAGCGGTTAAATTACAAGAACAAGATGATAAAATAAAGATTTGAGCAAACGTAGCGTGCTCGGTCGCTTCGAAGAGGTTTCAGATCCACCGCCAGATTCGCCGCAGCCTGATAGGGTAATTTGTTTCTTTTAGTTTTTTCTTCAATAGTTGGTGGTGCTATTTTGAGCCCAAATATAATTTACCTATGAGATTTGCAACCTTTTCTGGTGCGATTAGTGTTGTTTTCATCATTCACGGTCTCTTCGAAATGTTGTTCCTATAATTTCTTTAAAATTTATTAACCTTCATCGACGTTCCCTAATTTGATTTTATTCTTTTCTTTTTGAGGCTTCCGAAGCGCACGCCCCATTGCTACGGCAGAACGCAGTCAATCGCCAGTCCACCAAACAAAACAAGGACACGTCTCTCGCGCTTATTCGGAAACAGGAAGTTTAGGAAGGCGTTGAGGATTTGGATTCAGGTTAAGTTTCTTTTCTTCCTCAATCCTCAGTCCATTCCGTCCTTGATCCACCTCCCGCAAGTCTAACGAGCACCCGACTACTCGTGCCAACAATTGTAGTCTTTCGATGACATTCCATGAGAACATCTTTCTTCTAGATCCATAACTACTTTTCACCCCTCCTTCCTTACTCTCCTAAACATTATTCACTTCAGTCGAAGTACGTTATTTTTTAGTAATTCGCCGTTTTATAGTTTACTATTGTATTCGTTATTTTCTCGTTATTGTTGTATTAACACTGTATTGTCGATTTGTATGTGTACAAATGTATTAAATGCTCAGGAACAGCAATCAGCATGTTGTATGTGCCTTTTATGTCTCCTTCGATTAGCAATAGATTGAATTCTCTTCCGTTTCTCTTCGCTCACTCCCTTTCACTCTCCCATGACATGTCTCGTCTCCAAAGAAGAAAAGTCTATTCTTGCGACAATTCCAAAAGAGTACCTCGTGCCGAAAGCGTTCTTTTTCACTTGCAATTTTAAGCGACATTGCCTAAAATAGATATATCGCTCAGATTCAATTGTATTCCTAACATTTTAAATCCGGTTATGATAGGTTAAAACCCGGACTGCCGATTCTACACACCACTAGACATTTCCTTGCTGTTTTACCAAAATTACCAGAATTAACCCTCTCACGAGTTCTGAAAAGCATTTCCTTCTTAAGTTTTATATTGTTTTAAGATTTTAAGATGTATACATTGTATCGAGAAGTTGCCGACCCTACGCCAAGACCTTGTGATTACTGTAAAACGGTGTAAAATGCAATTCTTATGGCGCACGTTTTAGTTCGTGGTGTTGATAAACCGTGTACGTTTAACATGCTGTTCTCATTCACAAGGCATTCATGAATGAATGAGGTGGTATAAATTATCGAAGTTGGAAGTCATAAATGAAAATGTGCTATCATGGGAATATAGAAGAGAGCTAAACTGAAGGAATTAGCATATTTCGGTCATATTTAAATGCCTCAAGTGCACATTGCTTGCCATAACTCGAGGCTCCGCTCCACTGGCTCATTCCAGTCAGCTCTTCCCCCGAAAGTAGGTCGGGCCTGCCTTCGCTCTTCTCCCCTTCTCATCCTCTGAGATGTCTGCTCGCCTGATCCGATCCTTCTCGAGCGTCTCACAAGAAGGGGTTCTTCTCCGCAGACTCGACAACAACAGCAACGAGAACAACTGCATCGCGCGCATCCTTCGGGTTCGTCGGGGGTTTCTTTATTATTAAATTAACTACATATATTTGTAATTAAGGAACAATTTTTTTCAGTAAAATATTTTGTAAGGTTTAGCAAGCAAACAATTATTGAAATTTTTGCCTTGCAGCGAAATCGAGGGAGGTCGACAAGTTCGCGGCGTCGATCCGCGCGTGCGCAAAGAAGATGGAGCAGCTGGAGAGACACGTCACGGGAGTTCAGCTCAGACACAGGGACGAGCTCAGACAGGGACGCCAGCTCACGAAGAAGGCAAAGGCAGTATAGAGTTCGACGAACATTCAAATACCGCAGTAGCTAAATAAATCAATAGATAAATCAATAATTTATTTAAGGCTGGAAATTTGCCTACTCATGGGATTTCTGCTATTTTTTTTAGCGTATATGTGCATATTAAAGTAGTGCGAGCACAGAAAAATTCTGATTCTGTGAGATTACAAATTGCTGTGGCCTTTCACACTCTCTTTTGCGCGTGCAAATTTTTACGCAGAGAGCGTGCGACTTGCGATATACATAGTACGAGAGAGCCAACACGCCAATTCGAATATGCATTTATTATCGTTCTCCTTTAAAGTTTGGATCCTGAACAAAAGTATTCAGGTCGGCAGCGATAACAAGACGAACAGGAGCTGCTCTGATGTCACTACCGACGACAATGAGGCATCAGCTTTTGCACATTTTTTGGCATGCAGCCAAAAAATTACCACAGAATTTACTGGAATATTATCAAGTCCGCTTTCCCTTGTAGCCCTGCCCGTTAAATGTCCAGTTTGGGCTGTCGCAGTCGTCGTGCTGCTCAGTGTCAACGAGGCTGCGGAAGAGCAAGAAGGAGAATGGAGAAGCAAGGGGACACGTCATTCCTGAGCTGAGCGACGATGAGATGGTACACATTTCATTTTATATGTTAAAAATTGTCTAATTCAGTTAAGAATTGATGTAAAGACTTAAACGAGGCAAAATTTTATTAAATGTATTTTGAAAAAAAATAGTTTTCAGATGTTTCTTGCGCAAATGGAAGACCTGTGCTGCGATCGTTCCTCGTGCTCTTCGTCTTCGTCCTCTCGCACCACTAGTCGCCGAATGAAAAGCAAGAAGAAAGCGAAGCGAAGCACCAGCTCCATTTCCTCATCCAAAGTATGCACAAAATATCTACCATCAGATTTTCTCCTTGCATAAATTAAATTAGCATCGTCCTACCTTTGAGCTGCTGACCTCTTCTCTCTTTTCTCGCCGCTCCATCTCGTCATTCTCTGGAAGCTCCGCCCACCCGTCCACTCCTGTCTCCTCCTCCCGCTCTTCTGGCTCCTTCACCATTCGCACGTCTGCAAGAAGCATTGGTGGCAAGGCCAGAACTGTTAGATAGCTGTTTCTGAGATAAAGGCATGATGATTTTAAATATTAAAATATATGAATGTTTTCAGTGCTGCGGAAGACCTTAGCCAGGCGGCAGCAAATTGTGAGAGGCTGTCTCTTCACTTACGGCCCTTTTTCTCTTTTTGTATAAACCGTTTTCTCTATATTCCCGCTTGAACTCAATTCGCACAACTCAATTCGAGAATTCCCACAACTCAATTCGAGACATTGATTATAACTTATTTCAAGGAATTTACGATGAACAATATATCATTGGAATTAATGGATGGATCATATACATAAGACATGTGCTAGAGTGAGAGGAGTTCATTAGTTGTCATCAAGATGGGCATTTCTGTGAGCTTGTTCAAGGTACTTTAATGCCTCAAACGTCAAGCATTTCTACTAGATTTTCTGTACGACCATATTTCTTCTTCTCTTGGCAAAGCGAAGACGGAGTAGCTGTCTGCAGTTTGCTGTGTGTGGAGACTGGCTGCATTGATGAGCATACCAGAGAGAGAGAGAGAGAGAGAGAGAGAGGGAGAGAGAGAGAGAAAAGAAGCAAGCAAAGGAGGAGCGTTGACTGGGGAGAAGACTCGCTGAGTGGAAGAGGAGATGCTGCGAGATACACGCTCTCTCACTCGTTCTCCCACTCACTTCTCTCTCTCTCTCTCTCTCTCTCTCTCTCTTGTTCTCTCGTCTCCTTCTCTCCATACTCTCTCTTACCACCCAATCTCCATCTACCTCTCGCAACCCCCCCCCCTTCCATCTCTCCATTCTTGGCCATGGGCCCACGTCTGCAGAGCCGAGTGCAGACTGCCACTCATTGCTATCTCTGACTCTCTTCATTCTGCACGCTGCCTCTTCTCTTCGTCTCTGCTTCTCTCTTCGCTCTCTCCTCACTAGGTCGACTCTCATCAGTCAGAGAGGAGAACCGGGTGGAGCTGTAGAGTCAGAGTGGTTAGTGATGACGAGAGAGAGAGAGAGAGAGAGAGAGAGAGAGAGAGAGAGATAGGGGAAGGGAGAGAATTAAAGTGGCAGAGGTAAGCAGACAGCGAGAGCAGTGAGGGCGTGATGAGAATGAAGAAGAGAAGAGCTAGTGAAGAGAAGGGAAAGGAGCGGGTGGATGGGGGGGGGGGTGTCTACTCCCCTTCTCGCCACTCTTTGTGGAGAGACAAGGGGAGAAGGAGAGGAATGAGACAGTGAGAGTGGAAGAAAGAGAGAGAGAGAGAAAGAGAGAGAGAGAGAGAGGGAAGGGAAAGCAGAGGAGGCGATACCGGAAGAGAACGCAAGATAGGGAAGCCCGTCGATGACAGAGCGAAAGTGGAGAGCGAGACCCACCTTCTGCAGATGGCATTTGCTCCTCTCCTGCACTTACCGAAGCAAGCAAGACTTCCCTGTCTCCTTCTTTCTATTCGCTCTCCGTGTCTTTCTATGCTTCGTCTACAAATCTTTCTCCATGTCGTTCGATGTCTGCTTATGTCTAAACATCCCTATGAATCTGTCTTTGACCTTATTTCCCCCTAACTGTCTATGTTCACTCACTAGCACTCCTTTTGTATTTCATATTTCTCTATTCTTCTATCACTCGATCTGTCATACTCTCTGCTCCTCTCACCTACAGTACCGCCCAACATCCAGGGGTCATGGATGCAACGGATGCAACGGTTGCATCCTTAAGATCCATACGAATTGTGGCTTGTACGGGAACATTTTCCATATTACATTTTTCTGAATGAGAATTTTTTTCTCTATCGACTGAATCTATCCAATTCATAAAATACTCAACTCTTTTACGCGAAGATTTGTGTGCAATGTAAGTCCAAATGGTGTG
Organism: Allodiplogaster sudhausi; assembly: GCA_945643635.1. NCBI lineage: Eukaryota > Metazoa > Nematoda > Chromadorea > Rhabditida > Diplogasteridae > Allodiplogaster > Allodiplogaster sudhausi. The sequence continues at coordinate 574,316 of CALZFC010000284.1, read as the reverse complement.
CAAGTAATATTGTGCAAAGCTGTGTAGGGTACTTTACTTTAAATCCTGGTAGGTTTCCAAGAATTTTCTTCTTTTTTTTTGCTGATCTGAGGACTGGAAAGAGGTTATCAGCAGTGCAATTAATGCAGAGGAATAGGCAAAAGAAGACTGACAAAATATAGCAAAAAAAAAAAAACTGGAAGGAATTGGCACAAAGCGGAATCGAACTCCAGCCCCTCTGCTCATGCTCGGATATGCATACCAATTCTCCACTCACCCATGTAGTTTTTAAGCTCGAAGAATGTTAGCTAGCATTTTAACTTTGTTTTTATTAGCTGTTTTCTTTCTCCTAGCCCGGATTAACGATCAGAGAGTATGAAAACGCCGGCTATCATAGAGTGCGCGCCGGTTTGGACTTAATCATCTTTCTATCGCATCACGGTCAGGACGACCGTGGCGTATTTTATCGCTATCTTTTGTCAGTCTTCTTTTGCCTCCTCCTCTGCATTAATTGCACTGCTGATAACCTCTTTCCAGTTCTCAGATCAGCAAAAAAAGAAAATTCTTGGAAACCTACCAGGATTTAAGGTAAAGTACCCTACACAGCTTTGCACAATATTACTTACACACCATTTGGACTTACATTGCACACAAATCTTCGCGTAAAAAAGTTGAGTATTTTATGAATTGGATAGATTCATTCGATAGAGAAAAAAATTCTGATTCAGAAAAATGTAATATGGAAAATGTTCGTTGCCTGTACAAGCCACAATTCGCATGGATCTTAAGGATGCAACCGTTGCATCCGTTGCATCCATGACCCCTGGATGTTGGGCGGTACTCTATCATACATATGTAGCTTCATCACGTTTTGTATCTTTTCCCTCTCCGTTGCCGCTCATTTACTTATCCACTCCTCGTTGAATATTCTTCATTTTTCTTTCACGTTATCTACCCTCTCCTTCTCTAACTCTCTAACCCTTTCTCCTTCCAACCATCTCTCTCTCTCACTCTCTTTTCATCATCATCAGCTTTCCTCTATTCGTTGCCTTCTCCACAGCCAGAAAGTGAGGGAGTCTCCCCTTCGCTCTTCTCATCTCCCATGGTTGCTGGTTCCTTGCGTCTGCTTTTCGCATCGTCCATCCCTCTCTCCCTCTGTTCCTCTTCTCTCCCTCTCTCTCATTCCCACTCTCTCGTCGTTTCTCTCTATCTCTCTTGCTCCTTTCTCCTCTCAGCTCCTCTCCCCACCGCTTCTCTCTTCTTCATCCTCCCCTCTCCACTCGCTACTCCTCCGTCTTCCCATCTCCTTTGAGTCTGCAGCCTCGCAACTGCATACCGACTACTCCACTTCACTCTGTGTGCATCTCTCTCTCTCTCTCTCTCTCTCTCTCTCTCTCTCTCTCTCTTTCTCTTCTCCGGTGCCACTCCCCTCCCATTGCTCCGTACCTTCATCTTCCTCCTCTCCTCCTCCTTCTATCCTTGCTAGCTTTCTCCCTTCAAGAGCTGCAGCTTTCCCCACCCTTCCCTTCTTCTTCTTCCTTCTCATCGAAGCTGCCATTTCTGCCAAATTTATTCCACGGCAAAATAAAGCCTAGTTGAGGTCTCAGAACTGTTCCATTCTTATCAAATATATCCTCAAAAAGTATTAGTTTTCTTGAGGTTGATTGTGGCAAAGTTATGTCGCTGTAAAAGGTAAACAAAATGCCTAAACTAAAAGAAATCTGACGGAAATAGCTAATCATATTATTCACAACCTGGACTTTGTTTAATAGTAAGTCGTGATCGTGAATATGTATGCACGCGATTGTCATTTGTTCTCAACTGCTCTCTTTTCATCTGATAGCGTTTGCTTGGTTGAATAACCACCTTAAAATTCTTCAAAATATATTGTTACTGCATACTTTATCAACAAATGAGGATAAGTTTGGGAAGAAATAAATGTTGAGGCTGAATAGTTGAGAAGAGCGAGACAGCGCGCGAGAGGAGAGAGAAGAGAAGAAGCTTCTATCTTTTGGATGCCCGCGCGAGACCCGGCCGATCTACTGGAACACTCCCCCGAGTTGCTGCCAAGCGAGACGCCCGAGAAGCGCGAGACCCAGCTTAATGTCGGCAGGAATTTGACTATTGTTAAATTATAAAATTTAGAAGTCGGCTACTATTAATTGTGAAATGTGGAAAAAATTTAATTCTTTTTGCTCTTTTCCAACAATAACGATAGTGATTGCAACAAATTTTGCTATCGAAGAATTATGTCTGCCAAATTAGTTTGGCTCGTTGTTTGCAGTAGCCCGCTATTGCTCTTTCTGTTGAATTTCTTACTATCTTACTAAAAGCAGGCAAAATGTGTGATGGGCCCACGCGTACTAACAAAGCTCCTGTTCTCTGCTTCTCTGCTGCTCTACTTCTCTCTCTTTCTCGCTCTCTTTCTTGCTCTCTAGAACTTTCTCTCTCTCTCTCTGTGTCTCTCTGTCTCTCTGTCTCTCTCTTGTTCTCTCTGTCTCTCTCTTGTTCTCTCTGTCTCTCTCTTGTTCTCTCTTCTCTATCTCCCTTCCTCTCACGTGCACATGCACGGAAGCAAACACAAAGCAACTTCCCTTTTACTGCTCCCCCATACTTTTGCTATTCTTCTTTATTCGCTTGCAGATGTTGCAGAAGATTTGGAAAAATTTATTTGTTGCAAGTATGGCGAAACAAACAATAATAAAAAATTGAGACAGTTAAAAATCCATTATAAAATATAGTAAAATATCTTGATAAATGATAATGCTAAGGCATTTTAGATGACGCTGTCGGCCTTCCATTCGAACGACGTCGACCAGAGCGGAGAAGACAGCGACGATCTTCGACACGAAGAAGGCAGCGATAGTCGACAACTCGGTACTCTTCTATTCAATTGTATCATATTAGGCTTATTATGTCAGTAAACAGATATCTCCTTTTACTATTCTTTTTTGATAATATATATTGGGAATATATTTTATATTCCAGACGCCCACATGGCCGTTCGACGAGTTCTCGAAGTGACGATGGAAGAGCTGAGGAGAGATGTGGAGAGGATCACCGAAAGGCAGAGGTAGGAAAGGAAACGGTTCAGGGAGAAAAACGTGGGTCGGAGAAAAAGTAACAAGAGAAAGGAAAAGATGGAGAGATGCATAAAAGAGAGGAGAGAGAGAGAGTAAGAGATCAGAAGATTTTGTGAGAATGGCCCTAGGAAAAAGGCAGAAAGCCAGTCTCTAATGAACGTAGTAAATCATGCAGACTTCCGGCTGTTTTTACCTGTTCGTTTCTTGTGCGAATGAGCAGAGAAAAGAGAGTTCGTCTTCTATTGAGAGAAACGGACTTTTAACATTCAGTATATTCATGCACAAAATACAATGGAATATTTCATCCATGATCCTCGTACGACAATAGGAGATTATTCTAACTATAAATATAATAAATATTTTCTGCTAAATAATAAAAAAAAAGACAGATGCTTTTGAAAGAAGAATCTTCCTTGAGGACAATGCAAGGTCTTCTGGACGCGTTCATCGCTGGCTCGTCGATATTCTCATCGCCTGGTTAGGTTTTCTAATCTTATTATCGCAATTCTATCAGTCCTTCTTGCTATTTTCATGCCATAATTACTTTGGCTGCCTTCTCTTTCTATCTCTCTCTCTCTCTCTCTCTCTCTCTCTCTCTCTCTCTCTCTCTCTCTTTTCGCTGCCTCGGCTAACATAATAATGCTGATACTTTCTCCTCGCACAGAACCCGCACTCGCGCGCGCCGTCCCAGTGACAATCCGCGCCGGAACTTCGCTTGCCGGCGGCAGCAGTGAGAGCGGCGGGGCGCGCGAGGGTCGAGAGGGCGCGCGAGAGGTCATGGATATCAAGCCACGAATGCGTAGAGACAACGGCAGCTGTCCGGCGAGCGAATCCAACGACAATGACGATGACATTCCGTTGAGGTTATTTGTCACAGAAATTTTTATTTTATTTTATTTTGATAGAGTAGAAAAGTTCCATATCTGTTGTTACATTCTCATATTTTTTCTATATTTGGCTTAATTAACATAGAAATAGTAATGATATACCTATAAAATGACATTTTTATTCAGCTTACTCGGGCTGCACGCCGCAGCAACGGCAGCAGCGGCAGGGCACTGCTTCACAAAAGGAGAGATTGGCAGAGATGGAGACGAAGAGGGAGAGGGAGAGAGGGAGAGAGAAGGAGAGGGAGAGGAGGAGGACGAGAGGGAGGCAGAGAACGAAGAGGAGGAAGACACGCAACATGGAGATCGAGTCATGCTCAGATACTCCGTCCCACCTCGTCAGTCAATATTCTCAAAGGAACCAATCGGCTTACGTACCGTAACCTCATATTAAAACCGGTTTTCGCTACTGTTTTAGCTTCGATCGCAACATTATTACAGCTCAATAAAAAAACCGATAAAATTTCTGGAATGAATATCGCGACTATTTTCGTGCATATTTCTAGTGCAATCGTATCCGTACATTTGTGAGGAGGAAGAGATGATCAGCTTTGTCGAGGCTCCCTCGGCCGCATCCTACGCTCGTAAACTGGCGCGTCTTCTCTTCAAGGAAACGCTTCATCTCTTCTTCAAAGTAAGACAGGATTTATCAAGTATTCCTCTTTCCTTGCTTCATACAACAATCTACCTATGGCATACAGACAAAACGTTACACAAATTGGGATAAGTACGAGTGGATTTTAGATAAATGAAAACGTGAATGTGCGGAGAAAAAACGTTGCAGGACCAAGAGGAAGGGAAGCGCGAGTGGCTGAGAAATGCTGTTGATACGAGATTCCCCTCAAACACCAAGAATGTCAGTTCAAAAATCCGGAAATATGAATATTAAAATTTATTAAATTATTTCTCAATCTCTTACATATATAAAAAAATATATAAATTAGTTTTAGGCCTACAACACCAAATGGAAGCTGTGCACCAGTGCCATCAGCAAGAACCGAACGAGCGGACCGCAAGGATCTCCTTCCACTAACTATAGAAGTGAGCGAGAGAGTGGGAGGAAGAGAGAGAGAGAGGAGGTGAGAGAAGGTGAAAACAGAGTGGAGGAATCGAGAGAGTGAGAGAGGTATAGAGGGTAAAAGAGGAAGGCAGAGAAAAAAGTACAAGAGATGCGAAACCGTTTCGATGTCATTAAATAGTCTAGTAAATGAGTATGGTGCGCTTTTTCGCTTCGCTTCTTCATCATCCCTCCATGGTCGCCATGGACACGGAGCCGTCGACTGGAAGAGGGAATAGGTCTTGAAATTTTATAATATTAAAAAGTTATATTTTTTCAGAAAAGCAAGCAATATTATTAATTGTTCAGATCATTCTTCGACTCCTCCTTAACTCCACGAGGGGAGAACACTGACGTCAAGGTATTCTGCAAATGTTTCACATCGTAACAGACTTTCAGTGACTTGAAAATAGTCGTTTATTACGATTGCACAACCGTTTTCTTCACCTATCATCTCATGCCATTTCAGACCTTCGTGAGCATGATGAATGGCAAGCGAAATCGGCCATTCGAACTAACCGAAGTCGATGCGGCGAAGAGAAGAAATCTCCTCACGCCGGCCGGTCAGATTCTTTTTCAAATATTTTTTTTATATTTATTTTATGTTTGTCCTTTATTCTTTGCAGCTCTGCATTTATTTGCTCTTTCGTATTCTTTCGCTCTTAATCCTTAGCTCTTTCTCTCGCTCGCTCTCTCTCTCTCTTTCTTTCCTCCACCTTCTTCTTTACTCATATCAGTCTATTTTCACTTTCTAGCTCTCTTTCTAACAACTTCTCCTCTTCCCTCAGGCATCCCGATGACCTACGTGTCTGCCGATGAGGAGTACCGTATCTTCCTCGAGGCAGACGGGAACATGCTCACTTACTCGAGGCAACTCGCCAAGATCGTCTTCAAGGACAGTCTTCAGCTGACATTTAAAGAACAGGCAAGGATACAGAGGACAAGAGAGAGAGAGAGAGAGAGAGAGAGACAGAGAGAGACAGAGAGACAAAGAGAGAGAGAGAGAGAGACAGAGAGACAAAGAGAGAGAGAGAGAGCGAGAAAAGAGAGAGAGAGAAAAGAGAGAGAGAGAGAGAAATCTTTAGGGAGGGAGTTGAGGGGGAAACTGGTGGGAACGAGAGAATAAAGAAAGAATACAGCGTTTCTTTTGCCTGATCAGGACCCAGAGAAGCGTGAATGGCTCCGCAAACTCGTGGACGCGCGCTTCCCAATTGCCGACCGAATCGAGTACGCGAATCGCTGGAAGAGCATCTACGGCGCCATCAGCAAGAATCGCAAGATCGCACAGTGAACACTCTGCTTCTCTGCTTCTGTACATCAGTCTCTCTCTCTCGCTCTCTCAATCTCTCTCTCTCTCTCGCAATATCTCTCTCTATCTATCTGTTTTTCTTGCACTCTTGTTGCTCCTCATTTAGCTCCTGTCCCAGCTCTTATTTTCTCCGCTACTTTCCCCTCTGCCACATTCTCATCTCTAGCTCTCGTAAAACTCACAGTCGTCGAATATAGATCTCTCGTACTACTCTGATCCCCCTTATTCATTCCCAAAACTCTTGTACAGTTAAATTTTTTGTTTCTATAAGTTTTTGAAAGAAAACTTTATAGCATTCGTTTGGCGAAATGACATCGCAGCATGCATGTATAATTTATACGTATTGTTAGTATGCATAGACATAGTAAAACCCAGAATTATATTTATAAATGAACCACATTTTCATTTATCTACATACTTCCGCAGCTCTTTTAAATGATCGATATAGAAGTTGTAGGCTGTATTCTTATTGTTTTTTTATGAGAACCTCGAGAATACGGGTTAAGGACGAACAAGTTCGATTGCCGCGCTGCATTTCATCCATGAATAGAATTTTTTTTACTTTTCAATATTCTTTGAAGTTATACATTTTGCCGACAGTCAATTTAGACACTGAAATAAAATATAATGATATACTTATTTGCTACAAGTATAAGATTTTGTGAGCAAACTCTGACATTTGTAAAGCACATATTTTTGTAAAATGCAATTTTAGTCCGATCGGGTATCTTTAGTGAAGAAACAAATGTGCGTTAAAGGAGGATGGTTCTGCATATGTATGCATAAATGTATATTTAAAATCATATTGTTTTACGAGAAAAATTTTTCCAAAGAAGGATCCTAAATAGCATTCAAACCAACTGTACTTCAAGTATATGTAGACATTTCGTATTGGAAGTTAGCGACTTAAAACTTTCACAAGAAAAGTGAAAAGTTGTTTGTCTATCTCCATCATTTTGTACTCTGAAGACGCGTAGTGGTTGGTCGTCTCTTTCTCCGCTCTCCTTCCTCTCTCTCCCTTGAGATGATCTTCACCCCACCTCTTCTTCTTCTTCCCTTCGCTCTCTTCCCCTCCCTTCTCGCGCTCGCCTACTGCGTCCGGAACAAAAAGGCATGAATAATATGTAAAAAAAAAATTTGAAAGGAAAGCTACAACAGCCGTTTCTATTGGGTTGTTTGAAACCAATTTCCATATACTAAACAGAATTTATATTGTAAGTGAGCGGGTTGTGACAGCGCGCATAGAAGATGTGTATTTATGCATACAACACATAATAAATTATTTCTGCTTCAAAGCGGTCGGGGTCTACAGTTGCGCCTGCTCCTCTTCCACCCGTATCGCCACCGACGCCACCGCCGGTTTCGTTCTTTTTTTCTATCAAACCTTTTTCATGTTGACCAGTGAACAAAAATAAGCAATAGAACTATTTTAACCTTTATCTTTCCGACCCCTTTCAGAAGCTGCCGTCGGCCGTGTTGACGGAGAGCGGCTTCGAGGCCGCGCCAGCCATGACTCCAATGACGCCGGCGCCAACTGGAGAAGAGAAGAAGAGTGCGGAGAACTTGTATTTTAGCTGGATGGAGATTCACGAGGATATTCGCAAATGCAATGCGAATAATAATTTTAAAAAAATCTTACTTTTGCCACTGGTGATATTTGCTTGAATTGGTTTTTTTTTCAGATTTGTCTTAGCGAGTCTGAATATGCGATGCGCTTCATTCACTTTGTCTCTGCTGTGTGATAAAATGCTGATCATTTGTTTGTTCTAATGCGAACACGGTAAATTCTTGATTCCTTAAAAGGTTTGACTACAATGCAACCTCCGTGGGAATGATGATGCATTCCCAAATCAATCAACGTATAAGCTGCTAATCAATGTGGTACAAAATGTAGATCGCCTGCGGACGCATGCAAATATGGAACATGACTTGTTATTTTCACTCATGCGCAGATATGTACATATATCCGAGTTTCTTGGGAGACTAAGTCCAAGAAGGGCGTCCAAACGAATTTTGTGTTCCAAAACTTTTTGCATTTCTTTGCTGCCCTGTTAAAGAGCAAACTTTCCACCTTCAAAACAGTTCATTGTTGTCCATTAGCTTACTTCTCAATGCTCTTTCCTCTCTGCCAAGCAAGAACAAAGATGAAGAAAACAAAATAATGGCGGGATTTCGGATTAATGAGTGATTTGGCAAAGGACTGAGCTTCTTTTTTATTGGTTCGAGATTAACACGAGATCTTCAGATTGAAAGAAACAACGTGAAGAAATGCGATGAAAGGAATTTGTTGCATTAGCAGGCATGGTTTTGCTTGAGAAGAACCATAAGCCGGATATAATCGAAAAATATATTCAGAAGGTGCTTGATTTCGTTATTACTAATCGAATTTAAATGGAGCATTCAGATTCTGTGTGTTTGGTCGTTGTTTTAATTCACGTTGTTTTCATAATGAACTATCCGTTGTTTTTATTTGTTTTTAAAACCAAAAAAAGATATTTAAAGAATGTCAATATCGATAAATTCACAGAAATTAAGCAATTTATGTGAACAATCGAAGAATATTGCGAATGAAAAATGGAGCAATATTTGCTAACAAGGTATACAGTGGAACACGTATTAGGATATACTGTAGCGTGCAATAAAAGTGTATATTTTGGTTTTTCATGCGTATTTTTCTTCAAAATGAAGGAAAGTTTATGAAATTTTCAGGATCGCTTCTGCATAGTGACACACTTAAACTAGTATAATATTGGTTTCATTGATCCACTATTGATCGAGAAAAAAATCAATAACTCAAATCACCCGTTTAGCATATTTAGCCGTGCTGGATAAACTGATTTATTTTTTTGATCTCGCTGGAGTTTTTCTGGATATTTTATTTTATTTGCATTGAATAACATCCGAGCGATAACATTTAGGTCAAGTTCTTATTTAATCTCATGTTGTTACATGCTGGCTGCCCTCAGTTCGAGATTCATTCAATCGGCCTGAGATGCAGAAGGCTCAGCAGGATAAAATCAATCATTTACTTCAATGCTCATTGTAATAATGATTTTAATGTATTCATAGATAATCGTTTAAGCTTTTCAGATAGTTACTTGAGCAGTGGAAATTCCTTGCTAACTATTAAAGCACGTTTTGGACACCGCTTTCAGCTTTCGTCCGCAGCCCAGACGTACTTATTCTTTATTCGCATACACGATGTTACTTAATGCGACACATTACAATGGCATAGATGCACTTATATGTAAAGCTAAAGAAAATTACAGAACAAAAAGCAAAAAGAAGGAGAAGGAGAAGAAACAAAATTACGAGAGAAAAGTAAAAAAAACGAAAAACAGGTGAAGGAGAAGGAAGTAGGCAAATCGAATATATGATGGCAAACTAATTATTTACGAACCCTTAAAGCATTGTTAGTGAATGAATCAAAAGAGAGAGAAAACTCGCCATCAGCTAGACCAATAAGCACCTTGAATGTTTTGTGGACAATCGAATTAAGAGTATTATCACTAGCCTTAAAAGTTGGACATAGCTTAAAAGATCTTCCCCTGGTTCGGGAGGGAAGAATGTTGAAAAATGTTGACAGAGGCAAGTCAGAGTGACCAGAACAAAGCGAGAACATAATTTTATAACATGCAATTTCTCTGCGAACTGTGAGAGATTGGAGGGAGAATTCGGACAGGAGGGAGAATTCGGATGGAGGGAGAATTCGGAACGAGGGAGAATTCGGACAAAACTTAAAGTGATGCTATGAAGGGGCCCGTGTTTCAAACACGGTTTTGCCTATCTGAAATGATAGTTAATAGGCTTTTCCATATTGGGCAGCCTTATTTTATCTTTCGCCTCATGTGGCTTCAAGAAACAGAATAACGTTTAATTGTACGCCATATATGGAATACTACGGAATTCAACAAGGCAGGAAAATGGAGTCAAAAAAGGTTAAGATCGAATCAAAATGGCTTTAATAGATGTAGAAGAGTGCTAAACAATCGTCTATGTACTAAAAAGTCAAGTTAATGCCGTGATTGATATAGTTACGCCACCTGTCAAATATGGCATTTTTTCGCTTTTTAGGTGTCTTCAATCGTGCATTGGTTTATTGAAGCCACATGAAGCGAAAGATAAAATAAGGCTACCCAATATGGAAAAGCCTATTAACTATCATTTGAGATAGGCGTGTTTGAAACACGGGCCCCTTCATAGCATCACTTTAAGTACGTCTGGGCTGCGGACGAAAGCTGACCGCGGTGTCCAAAACGTGCTCTAATAGTTAGCAAGGAATTTCCACTGCCCAAGTAACTATCTGAAAAGCTTAAACGATTATCTATGAATACATTAAAATCATTATTACAATAAGCATTGAAGAAAATGATTGATTTTATCCTGTTGAGCCTTCTGCATCTCAGGCCGATTGAATGAATCTCGAACTGAGGGCAGCCAGCATGTAACAACATGAGATTAAATAAGAACTTGACCTAAAAGTTATCGCTAGGATGTTATTCAATGCAAATAAAATAAAATATCCATAAAAACTCCAGCGAGATCAAAGAAATAAATCATTTTATCCAGCACGGCTAAATATGCTAAACGGGTGATTTGAGTTATTGATTTTTTCTCGATCAATAGTGGATCAATGAAACCAATATTATACTATTTTAAGTGTGTCACTATACAGAAGCTATCCTGAAAATTTCATAAACTTTCCTTCACTTTGAAGAAAAATATGCATGAAAAACTAAAATATACACTTTTATTGCACGCTACTGTATGTAGAATTCGTACTGGAATCGGCAAGCATAATTTCCGTAATCTAACGGATGACTTTCTCGAATAATCAAGAAGCAGAGATGGGCAACAGCCATATCATATGGCTGCTCATTCTCAGCGAGGAAGGAGAAAATGAAATCGAAATTTGGATCAAGAAATCTTGTAAGCTTGAAAGAGTACCTCAGAGACGTGCATATTTGTGAACTAACCTCGTGCACTTATTAAATATTTTGTGCTCAAATCGAACATTCGCTGGAAATTTGCGATATTTCGAATAAAAATGCCAAAATTTGTTACTTAAGAAGCACTTATTTGCAAATAGCTAAATGTTGAACTAATTTTGTCGTATAAAAGAGCGGATTCCGAGCAAAATGATCATTTCAACTCCTCTGGTTGGCTGCCTCTCAACGAGTCTCCAGCCCCTTCCTCACATCTAAGAGTCGTCTCGTCTCGCAGCAGTCATGGCAGCCGAGCTCGTTCAGCTCAACCCTGGCACTCAAGTCAGTCGCCTGCTCCGCCCACCAATCCATGTCCATAGACTCCGCCCACCCGTCCATGTTCATTCTCATCCATTGATTAATGCTCAGCAAGTCTATAGTCTCATCTTCAGATCAAATTTAGCCCATCAGACATGCAATTAATATTGATGAAACTGACTTCACTTTGACCAAACGTTGCTGAAGGTTTCATTTTGAGCTTAGTGAAATTTTCAGGGGATGCGTGAGTGTTAATTAAGTTTAGCCTCTTTATATAGTACATACATCCACAAGAAATAAGTTTCTATTTGCTGTTTCGTAGGTAAAGGGTCAGCTTTTCGATCGCAGGCCAATTCGGCTTTTCCTACGCTCTCACCTTCCTTTCATTGCCACCTAATCCCAAAATGATTTCCATATTAGTTTTTAGAACGCCTATTAAAAGGTTTCCTAATCAATACTTCTTTAAGGTGGAACGCTTTAACATCACCAAGAAGCTGGGAGAAGGCGCTTTCGGTGCGGTCTACAAAGTGAGAGACATTCAGAATAACCAGGAATACGCTCTCAAGGTCGAGGGGGTCACCGAGCAGATCCAGGTTCATTTCAGTCTTTATATTAAACATCCTGAATACTAAAGGTAACTTGAATTAAGAATTAATGTAATTGGTAATATTACAGGTGCTCAAGATGGAGGTCTTAGTGCTGTCTGAGTTGGCGAAGAAATGCGGCCGTCATTTCTGCAAGATCGAGGACAAGGCAAGCTGAAGATTTACAACGATTTCATTGACTTCTACATTTAAGAAGCTCTAAAAAAGATGGATAGCATTAAAAATAATAATTTTCTTTTGCAGGGTCGCTTCGGCTCGTTCAACTACGTGGTGATGACGCTGGTCGGCAAGTCTCTGCAGGACCTGCGCAAAGAGAACCCCGCTCAGCATATGTCGCTGGGCACCGCACTCTCCGTTGGAATCCAGACCCTCGAAGCTCTCGAAGGTTTCTGAGGATTTAGTCATTTAGTAATAATCAATGGTGATCCTTTTCCTTTTTGAATTAATTCTTTTTTCGATCTCCACGGCATCGGCTACCTCCACCGCGACGTCAAACCCGGCAACTACACCATCGGCCGCGCTGAGCTCTGCGAGCTCCGCAAGGCATTTACAGAATATTTTTGCAATCATAAACATTATAGTGATATAGTATCCTCCATACACGCTTGCAGGTGTACGTGCTCGACTTCGGAATGGCTCGCAAGTTCACGAACGAGCAGGGAGTGATGCGCAAGCCGGCCAGGCCGCCGGCTTCCGCGGCACCGTCCGCTACGCGCCGATCTCTCGTGCCATCTCCAGAGGGAGCTCTGCCGCAAGGACGACGTTGAGACTTGGATCTACATGCAGGTTTGAATTTCCCGCCAATCTATCTTGAATTGTCGCATTTCAAATTACTGCATAAACTGGAATCTCAGGTCGAGCTGACGACTGGAAACCTGCCGTGGAAGAACGTGCAGGACATGAACCAGGTCGGCCAGTACAAACAACGCTGCCGCCAGCCTCCGGCCATCAACGAACTCTTCGCCGGATGCCCGCCCGAGTACCAGCAGGCCATGATGTTCATATCTATTTAATATCTCAGACATTTTAAATTCACAGGATCAGTGATAAGAAGGTAATAAAACAATGGCGAATCAATAATACACTCGAATCACAGCCTCACCGACGCGTACAAGTTCTACGACGCTCCGAACTACCAGCAGATCTACAATCTGATGCGCCAGGCCATCCAAAACCAGCACGTGCAGGAGTTCCCCTACGACTGGGAGAAGGGACCCGGCTTCTAGGCCTCCTTGAGTTCTCTGCGTCTCTCCCCGTCTCCCTCTTCTCACCCTCTTCTCCTCTCTAACTGTCCGCCTGGGCACTCTGCCAAACGAATAAAAGAGTGTTTGAATTTGCATTATCAACATTCAACGAGCATTTTCGTATGGAATTATATATAGTATATTGAATTGGACGGAGTGAGTAATGCGAAAATTAAGATTTTCCCGGTATTTTAATGGCATGAGTCAAGAATGAAAAAATACCAAACATCAAGTATTCAGTCAGGGAGAATAAAGAAGTCTACTCTGAAATCGGCTTTCTCTCTCTCTCCCTCTCTCTCTCTCCCTCTCTCTCTCTCTCCCCTCGTCCTCTCTCTCTCTCTCTCTCTCTCGTTCTCTCTCTCCCCTCCTCCTCTTTCTCTCTCTCTCTCTCTCTCTCTCTCTCTCTCTCTCTCTCGTTCTCTCTCTCCCCTCGTCCTCTCGCTCTCTCTCTCGCTCTCTCTCTCTCTCTCTCCCTCTCTCTCTCTCCCCTCGTCCTCTCTCTCTCTCTCTCTCGTCCTCTCTCTCCCCTCCTCTCTCTCTCTCTCTCTCTCTCTCTCTCGTTCTCTCTCTCCCCTCGTCCTCTCGCTCTCTCTCTCGTTCTCTCTCTCTCTTTCCCTCGTTCTCTCTCTCTCCCCCTCGTCCTCTCTCTCTCTCTCTCTCTCTCTCTCTCTCTCGTTCTCTCTCTTCCCTCGTCCTCTCTCTCTCTCTCTCTCGTCCTCTCTCTCCCCTCCTCTCTCTCTCTCTCTCTCTCTCTCTCGTTCTCTCTCTCCCCTCGTCCTCTCGCTCTCTCTCTCCCCTCGTCCTCTCGCTCTCTCTCTCGTTCTCTCTCTCTCTTTCCCTCGTTCTCTCTCTCTCCCCCTCGTCCTCTCTCTCTCTCTCTCTCTCTCTCTCTCTCTCTCGTTCTCTCTCTTCCCTCGTCCTCTCTCTCTCTCTCTCTCTCTCTCTCTCTCTCTCTCGTTCTCCCTCTCCCCTCCTCTCTCTCTCTCTCTCTCTCTCTCTCTCGTTCTCTCTCCCCTCGTCCTCTCGCTCTCTCTCTCTCTCTCTCTCTCTCTCTCTCTCTCTCTCTCGTTCTCTCTCAGCATGTGAGGGATGCAATAGAGCATGTGCCTTGTTGCCCTGACTGTCTTATCCGATGCGGATGTATACCTTTTGAAAAGAAGAGCGATCATCTATCTGCTTTTCCTGTTATTGTCCGTTGGAAAGTGAGTTGTCCATCTGAACCCCAGTGGCAGATTGCATCAAACGTCACGTGTTATTTGACTTTGAAGTGTGCAAAAGGAGAAAAAACAAACGGAGAGACAAAAAGAAATATCTCACTTTCTCTCGCTTTCTCTCCAAACTTGTGGAGTTTTGCTCCACCACATAAGGCAAGTCAAAGGCCAAATCTACCAAACTTTGCTTAGAAATAATACTTTATTGTATTTTTAAAAAATAATTTTGCGTTAAACTTATGTATTCTTATTCCTTTTCTAGTTTTTTTCATCGAATATCGAGATATGCACCATGTTCCCTGAGAAAGTATTCTGACATCTTAATTTCGCATATGACCAATTTAATCTTTTCACAGATAGTTGAAGTTGATGAGTAATTCCTCACTCTTATGTAATGTTATTCTTCTGACTCTTAGCCGAGTTGTCCGTTCGGCTACGATGTAGCCACGAAGTTTTATGCTGATCTCTCATTGCAACAATGGAAAATAAAGGGCGACGGGGGAAGAAAAAAAAAAACAAAGAGTCGTGGTGAGAGTCACAGAGAGGGAATTTAGAGCTACGTAGAGGGTTCGTTAAGTTCAGAATACTTTTTCCTTTTTTCCTGCTCAAAAAATCCTTTAACTCTCTCTCTCTCTCTCTCGCTCTCGCTCTCTCCCTCTCCCTCTTTTCCTTTTCACTCACAGGCTTCTGAGAAGTTCGACAAGTGGAAGATCTATTTTGCGTGTTTTTTTTTATAATATATATATTTCCGCATGATGCCACCGAAAGATAGAAGTGGGTCGTCGTTTCAGCTACATACGCGATATTTATTGGGCTTTTTCTCCGTCCGTATTACTGCTAATATTTATAGGTCAATGGTATCTTATACTTCAATTCAAAATTCAAAATCCAGAATTATCTTGGATCGGACATTGTAGGGAGTCAGGAAAGTAGTGACAAATTGATGCCTTTTCAACTACTACTCATTACAACGAGGTTTAGTGATTTACTCGCTAGGAGCGCAGGCAATGTGGAATTGTTTAGCTTAGCGACTCCGTCCGACAGCTTTGCGGTACTCGACCCTCCGAGCTCAGCTCCTAAAAATAATTTTAAAATAAATTAAATGAGTCATTTTAAAAAATCGTACCCAGCAAGAATCTATCGGGATGAGCAAAGCGATAAATTAGCGGCGCGAATGCAATTGTTGCTGTTGCCGTGAATAGGAGGACACCGCAGACGGCAGCTGCAATTATTCGATATTTAACAGTGACAACTATGAGATATGTATGTATAACAGGCAGATGCTTACCATTAGCTTTTGATTTCTAATGATAGTATTGAAATGGCATTCAGGCTTGATTAGTTAACAGACCTGTCGTGGTTGGCGGCCATTTCCGACTGTTCCTCTCAAGAGAGAGAAAGAAGATAGAAGCGATGAGCATTGAGATTGCCGCCATCCAGAGACGCTCTGAAAACAAATTAGTAATTTGTTATTTCATTTTGTTCTCTCTGTCGCTGTCATTTTCTGAATTGTTATTTTTTCGCAAGGACTTTGATATCTAAACGTAAAATAACAGCAGCTGCTCCAAGAATTCGAAGTGAAGCAGTGAATATCCGGGCGTATTTGCACGGGTGAACATTGTTTCCGTGCCAGCCGAAGCCAGGCAAATGGAAGACGCAATCTCGAGCCTTTTTCTGCCTCTTTTAGTCTCCCAAATATTAAATCATTTGGCTAAACTAATCAAGTATTTCATCCGATTTTATATGAATACTATGTAATTTGAAATTCGTATTTATTAAGCATTTTGTAGTACTCTCGTTTAAATGTCATACAAAAGCGATCAATAATTTCGGCACAAGCCTTGAGGAACGGGGAATCGAATGTCCAATGATGTCCCTTTTCACTCCCTCTTAATCTCCCTCTCCCACTGCTTGATCTGTTGGTTTCATCCTCCTTCCGCGGCTCGATATTCTTTTTCGATTTGCCACAGCCAAGAAAAGGAACCAAGGTCCATCTAAGGAAGTTTGATGTTTTGTTAATGTAACCTGTCGGTGTGCCATTGACAAAGTAGAGAGCGAAAGGCCAGTGCACCAGGTAGAGAGAGTAGGAAATATTGCCCAGCCAAATCAGAGGAGGACAGGAGAGAAGGTGATGGGGCCAAGATGGGGACTAAAAACGAAATATAACAATTCAAACAATTCGAAATCAAAAACTAAACGAACCTTATTGCCAACGGAGACGATTACCGCTACCGCGAGAGAAACGGCGACGCGCGCGGTGAACGCTTCGAGTTTGACGACCGGGACAAATGGAAGGAGAAGGGCCGCCGTGGGCAGGCAGAGCAGCAACTCAGAAGAACTGCTCGGCTCACTCTCATCGCATTCCTTCAAGCATTTAAGCCTATACCCATCCACCGGAAGTTATTAAGATTAAATATATATATGTATATTACAAATAATAAATACGCACAGCACTCTCAGATGGCTTGACTGTGGAGCGAGACGCATAAACTTCCAAATTCCTATTCAAACAACCAACTTCCACGAGTAAACGCTGGGTCTAAAAAAGCTTCAACATTTCAAACGAATGAACTTCTTTCTGGGCCACCACAAGCAAATTGTCGTCCTCGGTGCCTACAGTAACCGCGTCTTTACTTCTTCAACGTAAAGTACATAGCCACTGCTCTAACCGAAGCGGTGGCAGAATTCTCTGTTCGTCTGCTCTCTCCGCTCTCTCGTGTCTCAAAGACTGAGACAGCAAGGAGCTGCCAGAGACGGGAAAAGACGAAGTAGAAGGCAACCTTCTTTGAGACGCTCAGATAGATGAGAAGAGAGCAAGTTGACACTGAAATTTGTTATTTTGTTAGAAATAAAATAATATCTTTATTCAAACACACCTGCCCCAAAAATGAAACGTGGCGATAAGGAGTCTTTGCAGAGACGAGAGAGCGTAAAGAAGATGGGACAGAGGAGGCAGAACTGAAGGCCTACCGAGAGAGCCCACGTGTGGGTGAAAAAATCTGCCGAGCGCTGCTCCTTCATGGAGAAATGTTGGCTATTATCACCCGAAAACGTTACAGTACCCCAGTGAAGCTGAAATCTGGCAGAAGCCATAGAATATTTGTCGAGAATGTAAGGGCAGCGACAGCAGATTCCTGAGATTGGAAGAGAATGCTTGAAAAACAATGTTCAATCCATATTGCGAAATATGTACATACTCATCATTATTAAAATTTACCTGCAAAGATTCGACTTCATTCAGGGTCATGACGAAGAGGAAAAGCCCCGTTGCAATTGCGCAGAATGCAAAGTGAAGAGGAAGAATTCGCTTGAGGCAGCGGAAGTAAAAGCCACTGATTGCAGGAAAAGTCAGCCCGTCCTCCTTGGAGAAGGCGCGTGAGAGGGAAGAGACGAGGAGATGACCGGACAGAACGAAGATGCTGATGAGGAACAAATCTCTCAGGTGTACACGCATAATAATAATCATCATTTTGGCCTAGAAACATGTTGTACGGGATTATCTGATAAAGACAATTAGCTTCAATAACAAATATTTTGTAAGATGTTCAATCCTTACATATCGATTCCCAAGACGCCATTGGAGAAGGACTCCGGGAAGAAATTCGCTAACAGAACCGCGATGATTGCGAAGCCACTCAGACCCTGAATTCTACATATGTATGTCAGGCACTCTTTCTTTCTTTGCCCTCTCTCACATTTCAACCTCTTTCCGTCCCTCCCTCCACTCTTTCCTCTCTCCCTCTCTTTCTTTAATTCTCTAAAGCTCTCACCATCAAGATATGGCGCTGATTCGGAGTAGTCAAAGGCGTTGAGCTTCTCTGAGCGTCCTCCACAACCAATACAACGATGTTTTGCTAGAAAGAGAGTGAGTAAGAGATGGAAATAGAGAAGAAGAACATAAGATATGCCCGCCTTGCTTTCTCGGCCATAGCGAAGTGCCTTCTGGAATTTACCCCCTCGTGGAGCTATTTCTGGAATGATGCCCGTAAACGGTGAATAATTACAGTTTGAATTTACTTTGAAAATAATCTCAGTAAATGAAAATAAGCTTATTAACAGGATTGTGCAAGGCTTATTAAAAAGGCTTTCGAAAGGATCTTTTTTATGGTGCGAAAAGGCTGATTAAAAGGATTCTTTTCGTGAAATGCACCATGTGTTTTCTTAAATTTCACTGGGCTGTAATTTTCATTGCGATTGAAACGCATTAATAAAACTTTCTTTATTTGTTGCTTACAAACGTTAAAAGTGTAAGAACTAATACAATAACAGTCTAAAAAGTAAAGGTTAGTCAATGAGCAATACATTTAGTACATGGAAGGACAGCTTAGTAGGTATCGACATGAGCAATATATGGTTTGAATGCGAGAAAAAGGAATAAAATATCATGGATTCGCTAGTATAGAATGGCAAAACAGAATAAGAAAGAAAACGGGACGGGGCGACCTATAGAAACCGAGGCAAGGCTAAGAAGAAGTTACCGCGAAAGGGGGAACTCTAACCAAAAGTGGTTCTTGAAACGGAGCCTAGCATAGGAGAAACATCATCTCCTATGCTAGGCGCCGTTCCGACTGAGTGCGGCGAAGGCACGAGGAAGATGGGCGACCCATCGAACTTCCTGACAAACGAATCTGCAATCGGCTTTAGTAAGCATTCAGTCGTCAATGAACAAACAGACAAGGACATTTTAATATTTCCAAGGAACACAGCCAACAAGTTAGCATAATTCCCATAATTTCGAAATCCTGTTAATTAGACTTGAAAAATCCTGTTAATTAGACTTGCGGAGTCCTGTTAATAAGTCTTGCGCACGAAATTCCTGTTAAAAAGACTTTCGCCCCGCGAAAGCCTGTTAATGAGCCTTTGCTTGTGCACAATCCCATCAATCAGCCTTTTTTCTTGCACAATCCTTTTAATAAGACTTTATTGTCGAACAATCCTTTTAATAAGCTTATTTCCATTTACTGAGATGGTTGTAAAGCTCAGACATACCGCGTCCTTTGCCAGGTGGATTTGGACGACTGAGCCGCACTGTCATCGGAGGTGTTAAATCTATTTAAGACACTCGTTTGCTTTTATTTCTTCGTTTTTTTTTGCTTTCATGCAAAATGCGGAGCAACAACCACTATATTATGGCTGCCACGCATTTTGATCGCGATCTCATCCGCATTCTGACGTGGATAAAATGAACTATTCAAATATTTATGTAAAGAAGCGATGGATTCAGAAAGAAAGAGAGAGATGAGTTACCGTGCAGAGTATCAAACAAACGTGGACAGTTCAATTGGTGCAAAATCTCTTCCTCGCATATCTTCCACGTTCGTTTCGACATTCTCTTTCTCTCTTCTTTAGCTCTTTCTCCCTCTATCTCTCTCTGTCTCTCTCTCCATCTAGAACAGCAAAGAGTACAGGAAAAGTTAACAAAGAGTTAGCATCTCATTTGTGTTCGATGATCAATTCCAAAACTGCTGGAAATTATTTTTTGTTGTTGAGAGAAATAATGTGAAACTCGTTCATAATCACTATTTTATGAGAAACGGCAACCCGGCATGATAATTCTTTTCCTCACACACAGGTTTGATTCAGGTTCTTCATTTGCAAAAGTGAACCACTATGCGAAAGATCCCCCTTTTAGCAGAAAAACGTAGTTGTCCTGCACAGCCCGAGTTATGAAGCAAATTGAACTGAAGACTTTTCTGAATCTCATTGATGGTTCTAAAACAAGCTGCATCAACCCAAGTGTTTTCTTCTCTCTTGGCGGTGGAGTTACGAGTGTTCGATTGGATTTGGATATATCGAGTACATTGCTTTTGAGCTGAAGGCGCAAAAAACCAGACGAATAGCATGTGAAAAGTTCAGAGGATTAAGTCGGAATGATCGTTTAAAGACCCGATTAAAATAAAGCGCAGAGAGAGGAAGGCCAAATGTACTCTTTTGTGTTGTTCTCGCAAACAGATATTTCATACTCATTTTAATGGAATGCTGAAATAATGACACTATTTCTTCCTGATTCACTTGTTCCATTAAGCTTGCAATATAACTGACCTCACTACGCGAGCAACGACAGTCTTAAAGCGTTTACGCTTCTTGCAAATTTGAAAAATTAGGTTGAAAAAATATGACAAAGATATAGTTTTATACGATTCGACCGGCTAGCAAACCTGTTAGCAAAGCAGTCTCGGGCTGAAATGATAAAAGTGGGCGGGGCCATGAAGTGGAACGTCTTGGACGTCTGAAACGTTGACTCAGGTGGCTGCCGCTTCCGTGGATGCTGATCAAATAGAAGAAATGAGAGATATCAAAGGGGAGGCGACGCGGAGCGCTCGATTATAAGACAGCCTCTCGGTAATGCTGCCGTTGAAGGTCTTCTTTCTTTTTCGAATTTGGTTGTGAGAATTGGCTACCGTATACAACTCGATAGGCGATACAAAACGGTAACTTTTTAGAACGTTCAAAAAATTTCCATTCGAACCTATGAATGTATTCAATTCATCTTAAGCTAGTCAATATTTTGAATAAAAAAGAACATAAAGCACGATAGCCTGTCGTAATTGCATTAGAGTAAGCCATTCCAGAGAGGGAGGATTAATCGACGGCTTCCACGAGAGAGTCGGCTAGTCCAGTTGCTTCAGAAGACGACAGACAATCTGCAGTCAAGGTTACACTTTTTTGACCCGCCTAGAATGCCATTCTCAATGTGATCTTTTCTTTTCATTTTTCTTAGCAGAATCAACTCCAAGTAGAAAGAGCTGTTTAGGAAGTCAAGGACTTTGCACTAGTGCTGATGTTTTGATTTAGTCTCTGGAAGTGAAAAACGCTTCACGCTTTTCGTCATGCAGAAACTAGTTCGGAATGCCAAAGCGAAGCAGGTTCGTATCCTTTTTTACTATTAAATATTATTTATTTTTATTTTTATTTTGCATTAGATACATGTATGTACATACGTAAGAACATGCATAGCTGCCCCTCTCCCTCACTCCTTCACTCTAACGAGAAGGCGTGACGGGAAGCAATAGAAAATGAACTGTTTGTTCCATACACAAATCAAATAACGGAAGAGCATGAAAAGTGATGTGTCTTTCCGAGTCAAATCTCCTCACATGACATTTGCATTATTTCGTAAATCCGGAGTGAAGATGTATGAGAATAAAAGAGCGGAAAACCACCAATCTGCTTATGCAAGTTAGGCTTTCCAAAGTGGTTGCCGGAAAATATTTTTCGATTTTTCTTTTCGGTGAACATGTTTTTTTATTTAAAAAAAAATGTGACCAGCGACGCTTGCTTTTCATGCAACTTCCACGTTTTGCCGCTCTGTTATTTTTGATCTCAATGGATCAGCATTTTCATCATTCAACAACCATCTCTCATGAATTGCGATGGTGGTGAGATCACAAACTCAACCTAGGATCCTCTGTAATCATACCCGCTGTTCATCCTTTTAAAACAGATTCCATTCCAATAGTGCCATATGACTTCTATGTATCTTAACACAATATAAGTTTCGAATTTGATTTTAAAAAAAGCATACCGTTCGCTAGCCTGATATAATTGTGTTACAGGTAGAGGAGGAACAGGAAACCACTTCCACGAGAGTGTCGCTTAGCTTTTTTGCAAATCCAGTTGTTTTAGTAGAAGAACATTTGCAGTCAAGGATACAGCTTTCTGACACGGCACGAGATACGTTCCCCGGGTGATCTTTCCTTCTCATTTTCCTTACCATTAGCAGAATGGAGTCGAGGCAGAAAGAATTATTTTAAATTTGCTCTCGTATGCTTTGCTTTATGAGCTTCCGTTCATATTTGTATTTGGGTGTCTATTGGTTATTTCACTTGTCTTCGGACTATTCTAGAATGCCATTTAATGGGAACAGTGAAAAGGACAGAAACTGCCGTCCTTTGTACTGAAAGCCAAACAAGGAGGATGCATTGATAACACGTCACCAACATAAACATTTAGAGGTATTTGATATTTGGTGCGCGATAATATCAAATATCAAATTGTATTGAATGAATCATGGA
This sequence comes from Allodiplogaster sudhausi, assembly GCA_945643635.1. NCBI lineage: Eukaryota > Metazoa > Nematoda > Chromadorea > Rhabditida > Diplogasteridae > Allodiplogaster > Allodiplogaster sudhausi. Next base: position 551,683 of record CALZFC010000284.1, on the reverse strand, counting down.
ATGATGAAATTTTTTAAATTCAGTATTTGGATCACTGGCTCGGATCACTCTTTAACATTTTTTTGCCTTAGGCACATAGAAATATTCTAATGAACGGTACGTTTTAAAGCTGAAGAGATGTCTCAAACTAAAGGTTCTAATAAGCAGAGATGACAACGGCCCAAAAAAACTTTTGTAGCATCTCAGATATTCTTTCCCACTCTTTCCGTGTTGTTTTCTTACTCACCTTCCGGCCTTCCAGCGCCATGTACTTCTGCTCGTGTATGGCCCGTCTGAGACCAAGGCAGGTTCATCCGCTGCGCCTCCTACCAAGCATCAACTGCGAGATGATGTGCAGGTACAAACAGAAAGAGAGCAATCTGGAAAACTTGGCGCGAGTAACGAAGTTTGGAAGTTTCAAACTCTAGGGCCTCCGTGGTTGTGCGATCGCTGCTGTGCTTCTCTTCCATTTCTTTCCCGAACACTGGCCGAATGGCTTCCTCGGTGTTGATGTGTCAGCTTTATTTTAAATATATCTTTAAAAAATCTATTTGCCGCAAAAATGTGCTTATCTTTTTATTATGATTCTGCTGCTCAGCTTCTTCGTGATCTCCGGCTACTTGATCGTGAGTATCCTCGGCCGCTCGATCGCGAGAGCGGGCGGGCCGAGTCTTTCCGTCGTCCGCGACTTCTACTTCCGTCGACTCCGACGAATTCTGCCCTTGCACTACGCATACTGCGCCGTGGCGGCTGCCATCTTTGCCTCGGTGACAACTCAGCTACAAATCGAGCCCTCGCAGGTTGGCAGTCGTCAAATGACTTTGATGGTGATCTTTCTCTTTAAAAGTCATAGACTTGAGCTAGATGATCGAGCAATACATATTTTCACAGAAATCCGCCGTCGCGGCGCTCTGCTTCACGACAAACATTCGCTCTCTTCTGCACAAGTTCGACTACTTTGAGGTTGGCTTCTCACTTTGTTTATCCAGCAGCTGGGGGGGGGGGGCGGAATACAGAAACAGTGCTTTCCAGCAACTTGTGACGGAAGATCTCTTCACTCACACGTGGTCGTTGTCTGTGGAGATTCAGTTCTATCTCCTCGTTCCTTTCTTCTTTACTCTCTGTCATCTCTGCAAGAATGCTTCCTCGCCACGGATGTTCTTCCTCGCAGGTTTTGAAAAGGAAATCTTTTGTTCACCGTAAAATAGTTATTTTCAAACAAATTATTCAGTTTTATATTGAAATCAATTTAATAGCTATAAAGATTCTCTTGAATAGTTGTTCTTGAGTGTCGACCTGCTCTCTTCTTCTGTACGCCAACGCCCCCAAGCAAGTCGCTTTCCAACTCATCTTTGCTCGTCTCTGGCAGTTCTTCTCCGTTGCTGTTCTTACGCAGACAGAAAACGACCGTGTGCGGCCTGAGAACCAGGTCTTTTTCCGTTTCTTTTTTAACAAAATAAAGTTTATATAACTTCAGCAGCAGCTGTTGGCGGAGAGTGAAAACAAAGCGGATCAGGATTCGTCTTCCACGAAAGATGTGGCGGTTGCCAACAATAAGAGAATAGTACGATCTTTTTCTCTCATCACTAGATAAGTCATTAGTTGTCAATTCGGGACGGAACCATATAGCCCTGTAGCACACCTTAAAATGAACTACAAGCCCATGTCGTTAGTTCGTCACTTCTGTTGAAGGACTGCGACTGCAGCAGCTCCACTCAACTGATGCTGAGCGTCGCCTTTGCTGCTATTCTGCTTCCCTTCATTCCGGTGGTTACTCTGAACGCGTTGCGGTCGCGCGTCGCGGTTACGGCCGGTGCCGCTCTCATAATCGCCGGTGGCAACAAGGTGCTCTATGCAAGGAAACATATCTTTTGCAAAGAAGGTCTACATCTCTAAAATAATTGATATTGCATATGAATGCCTTGAGATGCCTTCATGGCCCCACCGCCTTCTCTCGTGGTCCCCCCTGGTCTGGCTGGGGGACATCTCCTACTCTCTCTATCTGGTGCACTGGCCCTTCGCTGTCTACTTTGTCCAGAGTACTCCGGCCGACTCACCAGGCAAGTGGAACCTTTTAAACTAAGTGGAATCTAATACACTTGGTTGATTGATTGATTTATTTACTATGGTGTACATAAGGTAAACACGCGTGTTGATAAAATAATGATAATAACAAGACATGGCAAAGTGTTGAGTGAACATTGAGTGAATTCTCGCGTTATTCAGCTCGTCTCTCGCTAATTCCAATCTCGGTGCTAATCGCAGCGATCTCTTATCATTTCTTCGAGTGCAGCTATCGTAATTGGTCTAACACGAAGACAAGTCAGACTTTGAGCAGATATATTTTAAATGATTTAAGATCTATTAATTGGAGTAATTGCAGTGATCGCCTGCAGTGCTCTTCTGCTCGAAGCAGTTTCTGCAATCGCCTTGGCTCCCCGCATCAATGACTTCATGCATCCAGTTCCTTTCTCGCTGGGTCAGACTATTTATGTTTATACTTTTAATTTAACATTAACAAATACTTTTCTCACTTAATTTTATTATTTATTACCGGCTGAAGCTTAAATTTATTTAAAATAAAGAGCAATTTTAGCGTCACTGGCATCACTATATACTAGTGAGTGCAAAAATAGATTGAATTTAAGTGGATGCAATCGCCGAGAACCGCCACGCCTTCGCGAACACTTACAGCGATCTCACCCTCTCAGAGTGCACGTATCTGCCATGGAAGAACATGACACATAAGGAGATGGAGAGCGCATTCATAGAGAAGCCACGCGGACTCTGCGAGATGCCTGTGAGCTTCCATTCCCATTGTTACACAGACTCTCTGTATCTACATTCTCCTTCGTAAGCTCGAGCTTTTATACAGGAAAAGAACGCCGATTATGTATGCATGTATATACATACATATGTAAATGTTAAAGAGCATCATGCCTCCTCCACTGCTATGTATTTCCATCGCACAATAAAATGATAATATAATTTCTTTCCCAGCCTGGTGAAGGGAAACTGAGTTTCCTGGTCATCGGCAACAGCTACACAGCGAACCAAGGCGATCTCGTCTATAGGTACTTCAGGCCGTTCGCCAGCAGCTTCACGCAATTCTGCCAGTCATGTCAGTCTATAGCAGCTACCGACTTGTTCTATTCGTAAGATTCGTAATCTCCTGTATATAAGTATGTGTAATTTGTAAGTTGTGGATACTTTTGGATATAAAATTATAAAGAATGAAATCTTAGCGTGCGAGGTTCTCTCTCCCTTCTCGCCACGTGGCTACTGTGGCCGCCAGATCAACTATACTGACGTCATCGATCACTTCAGACCCGATGTCACTTTTGTCATTCAAAGGTACGTGGACTTGAAAGACCAAGTTCATTATGCATTAAAAAATTATTTTAAATATTTAATCTTTTGAATTTCAAATTTTGACAATCAAAAAAACCCAGATTCTTCGCCGCGAAGAGCAAACCATCGCCACCTGGACAAACAGACACGATCCTCGAAGAGATGAAGCAAAATCTTGAATATATCGAGAACAGGTAGTCTTCAAAAAAAAATTCGAAAAAAAAATTGAGGAAATCGGTTAAAAGTAACCTATTTGTTTATAAATGTTTCGTACATGTTTTTTTCACGCCAGGACCTCGCTGATCTTCCTGATGGACAGCTTCCCCTTCTTTCACGAGCAAGCCATGTCTCGGCTCAACGAGATGATTCTGAGAAATGCGAGCGAGGACGAAATTAATGTAAGCATTACCTTTCTCTTCAATCTTAATATTACATGAACATTACTATTTTAATTACGTAATTATTTATACTTGTTAACTTTGTTAGACAAATTTCTTCCAGAATGCCACCGTACGCTTCGAGGACGATTTGAATGCACGGCCACGCACTAAGCTTCTCGTTCAAAATTGCAAGGTTCATGCTTCATGATTTCTTTTTAATACACTTTATCATATTTTAAAGATAAAATAAGCTAAAAAAATAACTTGAATATTCTCTCTAGAAATGCATTCTTTATGACGTGGCGACTCCTCTTCTCGACTCCAACAACCGCTTCCGCTCCTATGACGGCGCCTCTCACCTCGCCCTCTTTGAGCCTATTGGCCATCTCACACGTTGGGGCAAGAACACAATCGAGCCTGTCTATGAGGTTCATTTGAATTCTCGCTCCTTTCACCCTTCACGCACTTCTTTCAGGAACTGGCCAGGAAGTACGGCAAGCGGCTACGAGAGCTTTCACCGAAGAAAGTGTACTAAATGCTTGCCTAAAGAGATTTTTAAACAACTATCTTTATAGTATGCTTACTACTCAGTAGCCCAGTAGATTTCTAGAGAATTAATAATACATATTTTCCTAGATTTATCACCACTGTGGTAGGTTTATGTATATGAACTTAATTAGTTAGTTTATACACATATGTATGTACTTGAACTGGCGCTAAAGGTTGATGCCCATAACTGCTAATGCCAACTGCGTAGTAAGGTTTATTTTGAGGCTTTTTTCGTTTGAATTTGTTCCAGTTTTCATTTATATGCAATAAGCAAAATGCGCTAAAATAAAAAAGAAAGAGAGATTTATTTTAGAGTCCACAGCATCTGTAGACGGACTTTGAAAAGGTAGATCAAATCATTTGCAATAAAATATCAGCGGACGGTATTTCCGCTTGCGACAAGTGGATCTGGAGCCTTTGAAAGACTAATGGTAAGAGCTGTAATTCGGTTTGTTCACTGAAGAATGAAAATAAGAAGTGATTATCCACTTCGATGCAAACAGAGCGGCTTCTTCATGTTACAAGAACGAATGCCACAGCGAGGAGGTTATCGACAATTTCGTTTATGCTTACAATTAGTGTACATCCTTTAATTATATTCTTTCAGGTAAAATGTAAACAATAACGTTGGAAAAAACTAAATTTCACAGAATATATGTACATATGTATGTTCATACATACAATATAAAAAAAGATTATCTCTAAGTAACCGAAAATTAATAAAACCAGTGATTGTCATTTCTATGTATGTATGTATGTATAGACATCGCATGCTCGAAATAAAACAAAAATCAAACGATATTTGCTTAACGGAGTTGAATATTATCGTTAGAAGCTTTCTTTATGAAATATCCCAAGCTGAATGATTAAGCAACCCGTGAATTTATCATATTTGGTCTTCTGTCTGATATACAATTATATGTTGAACCCAGCTATGTGTCAACATATTTAGTAACACGGGTTTGGTGCGTCTAAATACTACTCCTCACAAAGAGATTCAAGGACTTACTGGCAAGCAAAGCCGGAAGTGAAGAATTAGTTTCATGAGGGACCGGCTGCGCTACATCAGTCGGCAACCCTCTGTTCGCTGCTGCAACAACTTAATAGTCAACAATTTCTAATATAACTGTAATTATAAGGGAGATGAAAAAATAGACCCAGCCAGAAGTGCACAGTGTGCGTGAAGTTGTAGATTCGAGGAGCGAATGCAACAGCGGAGGCAGCCATCAAGAGAAGCACAGAGCAAACCAAGGCTGCAAATCGAAATATTATTTACGAACAAATGAGAAAAGGTCACAGAGCTCGAAAATTATCAACCTTCTTTAAACAAGAAATAAAATAAGAAAAACAGTTAAAATTAGTTAGTTCTATGTATATATAAATATCCACGTACTTGTCTTTGTTAGAGACCACGTTCGGCTTGAAGACTCGATAAAGTGATACAAGAAAGAAGCGATGAGCACGGAGATTGCAAGAATTGACAGACGCTCTGAAATAGATAACAATTAAACAGTGTTTTTAATTAGTTCGATTATTTCTTCCGCATATGTCAAATTTTGTTTATTTGCCATCAATTTATTTATACAGAAATAAGCCGATGATTTGTCTCGAAAATACTCAAAACATTGGGATAAAAATTTCAAGATCTATAAATATAGATAACTTTGGTGTTTTGTCAATATAACCTGTCGGCGCGCCATAGAGAAAATGGAGAGCGAAAGGCCAGTGCACCAAGTACAGAGAGAAGGAACTCTTGCCCAGCCAGACCAGAGGAGGGCATGAGAGAAGGCGGTGGGACCAAGATGGGGACTGCAAACGAAATATAACATTTCAAACAATTCGAAATCAAAATCTAAACGGACCTTATTGCCCATGGAGACGATCACAGCTGCCGCGAGAGAAACGGCGACGCGCGCGGTGAACGCGTTGAGTTTGACGAATGGGACAAACGGAAGGAGAAGGGCCGCCGAGGGCAGGCAGAGCAGCAGCTCGTTGGGCCAACACTGCCCACGCTCCTCCTCCTTCAAGCAGTAGTTGTTCTTTTTTTTGTAACAGGGTCAGTACTGAAAATTTCGGACAATTGATAAAAAACACAAAGATATCCATGATCTCCTTCTCAAAGGTTTAGGTTTCGAGAATGGAGCGTATACCTCCGAACTGATGTTATCGCCATTGCCAATGAGGAGAGGTCGTGCCTGTAAACATGTTCATATTAATATCAATACATGTGTATGTAGCTGACGCATCCCGTGAAACCTTCTCTGGCTGCGCACCCTCGATGCTTTCACGTTGCTTCAAAACCGCAACTGCGAAGAATTGCCAGAAACGAGCGAAAACAAAGTAGAAGGCCACCTCCTTCGCCACGTTCATGTAGAAAAGAAACGAGCAAGTCGATGCTGAGAAATTAGCAAAATTGTCAATCTATGTATACAGTATAAATGCTCTACAACTTCAATCTACAGTATAACTGCAAAGCAATTAGATCGATGCATTAGCAGAGAATGGAGAGAAACGCGAGCCAATTCACCTGCCAAGAAGAAAATGCGAGGGGATGATGCGTCAGTGGAGAGGAAGTGAGAGAGCGAGATGAAGAGAGGGGCGAGGAGACAGAACTGAAGGCCGAGCGAGACAGCCCACGTGTGAGTGAAGAAGTCGACTGAAACAGCTTCCTAAAAGTGGTTTAAGTATATATAATGCATATTTTAATATTTTAATGGTATGATATATTTTAATGATAATTTTCAAATGTTAATCCCAGATATTGATACACTCTTCCTTATAGGAGATCGAACACCGAAAAATTATGTGAGATTTCAAGTTGCCCTTTGTAGTTAAAACACACGTTCTTTTTACGCGCGACCTGTGAAAGAGCACGCGAGAATCGCAGGGTAGACGCGGCAATTTGAACCTCCATTATTATTTTTCAGTGGTCGTCCTCTTTTAAATAATCATTATCGGACAATATGTACGTTAGCAAGGTCAATCTCTGGAAGAAGGGCGCGAATGTTGGTCGAAAATGACAGAGCAGCAATGGCTGATTCCTGAGAAAAGAACGTTAAGCTATTCATGAACATCTCAATCAGTCATAACGACAATGCCACCTGCAACGGTTCGACGTGGAGCTGAGTAGTGACGCATGAGGAAAGCGCCGTTGCAATGGCGCAGAATGCAAAGTGCAGAGGAAGAAGTCGCCTGAAGCAACGGAAGTAAAAGTCGCCGATTGCAGGAAGGCTCGGCCCGCTTTCCCTGGCGAAGGCGCGCGAGAGGCAAGAGACAAGCAGGTGGCCACAGAGCACGAAGCAGCTGAAAAAGGCTCAAATAATTTATATTTTAAAAATTCCAATTTCGTTATGCTAAGACTGACATATCAATGCACAGCAGGCCATTCTTGAACAGTTCCGGGAAGAAATTGGAGAGCAGAACAGATGTCATTGCGAGACCGCTGAGAGCCTGCTAATTTCTTTTTGAAAAGTTGATATCTCCCTTAAACTTTTTCTATCTCTCTGTCCCTCTCTCTCTCCATCTCTCATTCTATCTCTCTCTCTCTCTCTCTCTCTCTCTCTCTCTCACCCGCACATCCTGGTGCTGTTCTTTCTTCTTAAACGAGCAAGAGCGTGTAGCTCTCTTCGAGTCGCCCACGATCACGACAACAAAGTGGTGCTATATATTTTAATTGAGAAAGGGAAATATTATTTGAAACCTGATAATTTTAAAGAGAAAATTGCGAATAACTATAAATTGCAAGTCTTCTATAATATTAACATTTAAAAGTTTCGAAAACACATAAATGCCTTTCTAACCTTTTTCTCCCGCAAACTTCGAAGTGTTTTTAGGAGTTTTCCTCCACGCTTATTCATTTCTGAAAAGAGGACAATTATTTCAAGGTGAAAGATTATAGGAAAAACGGCTCTAAACTGAACATGTTATAGCCAGTCATTCCTTATCACAACCATTACCAAGGCCAAGAAAACAACGTTTGAGGCTGATCTATATAGAATCAAAAGCCCGAAAAACAGGTGAAGATAAGAAGAGATAAGATCGCCAGGCTGAACTCGCTTAGAATGAGAATGTGATGTTTAGGAACGACTGCAGTAGATCCAGCATGTCAAAAGAATAAGGGACAGGACTGTGAGAATTAATCTTGACAAAAGAGGTAAAGTGATCGTTTGCATGAGATGAGTGGGAGTGCCAAATGCGAACAAGAATACGTAATCCAGTTGGAGGGGCGTGGCTGGCACCTTTACCAGGTAAATTTACCCTCTCTTTCCGATCTTTTGGTTTTGAGCACAAAAGTAAGACCAAAAGATGACTCCTTCTAGATTGTTTCAGCCAGAATCCATGGGCAACGGAACGAGCAATGGATTTTGAGCGTGCAAATAAATGCGAGAAGTGCATCGAAAAAAATCGTATCAAAGAGAGTTTCCATTCACAAGGTTAGAGCATGAAACAATGGATGCAGTGACTAAGGAAAAGACTGTGAGGGAGTATGTGAGAGAAAGAAAGGAAGAGCGAGAAATGGAATCAGAGAGAAGAAGGAGAAAGAACAAGAACTGAAAGAGGTTATCAGTGTGATCTCGCTATGAAACGCCATAAAGCTGTCTTGTGCAGTGTTTTTCCCCATCTATTTTTTTTTGGCTATCTCTCAAGGATGCTTCACTCGCTCATTAATGTTGCTTTTATATTTTCTTCACAGCCCTCGTTTAACGCTTTTTTCTTGGTATAACTAACAACGCACTACGTTCATTATTTACAAAATGAACCATATAAAGTAAAACGAGAGCAAAATTATTTTACTAGTATTTGAAAATTTAACAAACTCCACACAAAGATTCACTAAAGGAAATTTTACACGTAAATCACCAAAACAATGATGTGAGATTTCCCATCGCACTCTCATTCGCGTGTACCATTTTCACGCAACTGGTGTAACCTGCGAAATAACACGACAAAACGAGAGTGCCTACCGCCAGGGCAGAAGAAGCTACAATTCGAACCCACATTAACTATCTTTCGGTGATCATCCGTTAATATACTTACCGAGCGCTTTGCTGGTATGAATTGACTGCTCGGACATCTCTAGATTTTCTGCAAACAGATCATTTTGCAAAAAAAGGGAAGAAAGCCTTATCGAATGTTTGAAAGTTTGATTTTTTTAAGATTTAAGATTTTGGCCACCGCTCTGAAAATTACATAACTTTAAAGTTAGCTACAATTAAATTAAAAATTTAATTTAAAAATAATAATTCCACAGTGAGTTTAGCAACTATGCAGATTAGACTTCGACACAACCCTGACACCAGCCAGACTATAGGCATCTGCTCCTGTTAGAACTAACCGCAGTGGCACTTGGCCACGCCCACATTGCGAAGCAGGATATTTTTTTGTTTGTACATCCAAAGTCCATTTCTTGCAAAATTGATCTCCCAATCTCGCTATCTTCCACACATTATTTCCTTTCTTCTCAACCCTCTCCTTCGCTTCGTCCTCTCCCTCTCCATGTCTCTCTCTATCTCTCTATTTCTCTTTCTCTCTTTCTCTCCAGAAGGACAGAAAAGAAACTAGTCGACGCAGAGAAAAGATCAAAATTGAAACGTCAATCGTCATCGACGGTATAACCTACTCCTTTTCTCTCTCTTCTTTTCTCTCTCTTTTTTTTATCACTCTCTCTCCCTCTCTCTCTCTCACTCTCTCTCTTTCCGTCTCTCTGTCCATTCCTAGCTGCCGGCTTCCCCAGCTCCTTCACCGGCGAGAAGGCCTAACAGGAAGCAATAGATATCTTGAACTTTATGTTTCACATGATCGAGATGGCACAAAAGATGTGTGACGTTGCCAGTCAAATCGCCACATATTTGCTTTATTTCAAGACGACTTCACCCGCGCCTTTGTTTGGCAATTGCACAAAGCTGATCAATCGAATGAAAAAGAGCAGAAACTCTACCGATTTCCAAGAGAAATGATCTTCCGAACGTTACCAAAAATAAAAAATAAAATATAACTGCACAAAACAGAAGCCATCGTGACGTTTTCCTTCGGCATTATTTGCGCTTCCAAAATTGCTCCAAAAAAACCCATTTGCATTATTATGATCAAGAAGATCTCCATGTGATCGCTTCCCATCTGGCTAGACGCAAGGCAGGGTAAAGTGGTGCTGGTGCAGTGCCTCAATGTGATCTCTTGGCCTGGCCCAGCCCTTACTTTTTTCAACTTTTTTTATTACTGACTCACAAAATACGACATGTTTGAATCTCGGCTTTATTCGCGCTAAGAGTGTTGGAGGATGTCGGAGATCGGCAGAGTGTGAGAGGAGTTGGGGAGTGCAGAGAGAGAGAGAGCGAAGAGACGACGAGAGGGCTTAGATCTACTTCTTCTTCGACTTTTCCTCGGTCTTCTTCTTCGATTTTTCCTCGGCCTTCTTCTTCGACTTTTCCTCGGCCTTCTTCTTCGACTTTTCCTCGGCCTTCTTCTTCGACTTTTCCTCGGCCTTCTTCGGATCGTCTGCGGGTGCTGGCTAAAAATTCAAAAATGTTAAAAGAATAGATTGTATACAACACATATCTCATGTGTTCTTCCTGACCTGCATGACCGTGGGGAACTCGTCGGTGACCAGGGAGACCACGGGGTTCTCGACGATGTCGCCCTCGGGGATCTCTAGCTTGGCCTCGCCTCCCTCCTTTTTGTCTTTCTCTTTCTCTCCCTCCTTCTTTTCTTTCTCTTTCTCTTTCTCTGACTTCTTCTTGTCCTTCTCCGACTTCTTCTCCTTTTCCTTCTCATCTTTGATCGACTTGGCGCTCTTGCTCTTTCCCTGAAATCAAAATATTTTAAAGAAAAAAAATATTTTTATTTTCCCCCACGAATGTACCTCTGTTCCATCTCGCTGGATGCCTCCTTTTCGCTCTCTCATCTCGCAACACTCTCTTTACCGTCTCTCTCTTCTCACTCACCATCTCCTGTCTCTCTTTCACCCTCCCTCTCTCTCGCTCTCGGTCTCCCAAGATATCTCCTTCATTTCCTTGCCTTGAATGATCCGCTTGCCTCCAGCTTCTTCTCCTTCATCTTCTTCTCCTCTTCCGCCTCCGCCTTCTCCGTGCTCGTTGGATTGTCTACAAACAAAATTTTATTTATTTTTATTTGTGTTTGTCATTCCTCCATCCATTTTTCCCTTTTCTTTCAGACCTTCGGCCTTCTTCTTGCCGTCGTCCTTGGTCTCGACCTTGTCCTCCTTCTTCTCCTTCTCCTTCTCTCCCTCCACCTTTTTCTCTCCCTCCACCTTCTTTTCTCCTTCCTTTTCCTTCTCTCCCCCATTCTCCTTCTTCTCAGGGGCAGCATCCTTCTTCTCCTCTGCCGGTTTCGCCGCCACGACTGGCGCGGCCTTCGCAGGCGGCTTGCCGACGACTGACTTCTTCTTCTGAAAAGAAAGTTCGTGAGAGTTAGAGAAATAGAGAGAGAGAAAGAGAGATAGAGATAAAGCGAGAGTTAAGTTGGTTGGTGTTCCGCTTACCCCAGCACATGTGATCATGGCGATAGCGAAGGCGAGCAACGGCAGCAAGAAGTTCAGCATCTGAAAATAAAAAAAATACATCGGTTTAACTTTAATGTATTTACTTTACATTAAAAAAGATATTTTTAATAGATGAAATAAATTCTGCAGTAACTTTTTTTTTATTTCTGATGACTACATACATATTCATTTCTTTGACTTTTATAAATGGACATAAAAATGGAAATCGTAGAAATCGCAGCGGCTGACTCGGACAAACTGCCTCCGGTCGATGTTGAATAGTAGAATGACTGCAGCTGCCTTCGGAACCTCCGACGAGTGAGGAGTTCGCAAATGAACTTCTTTATGTACTTGTAACGTACGTACTTGTATGAGAGTACTTTTTATGAACTTTAGGTGCACTTGCACTGTAAACTCTTTCGTGATGCTGTAGAGTGCAATGTTTTCATTCTTGTACTATGTACTTTCCAATTACTCATTCGAATCCGAATTCTCTTTTGACATTGGCAGGTTATTTATTTTTAACAATTTCTTGTAGAGCAAAAAATTAAACATGTAAGTAAGCATAAACAGACCGGGCATGGATGATCTGTAGGAAACATCACGAAATTGGCATTCTTATTACAAGGGCTATAAGGACAATAAAAAAATTTGATTTAATTACCAAATTAAGTATCCAAAATGATGTGCATGTATAAAATGAAGTTTGTAATATCCTCCCTTTCTCCCTCTCTCGCTCCCCCCCCCCCTCCCTTTCTCTCTCAAAGTCTCTTTATCTCTCTCTCTCCCTCTCTCTTTCTCTCTCTCTCTCTCTCTTTCTCTGTTTCTTTCTTTCTCTCTCTGCTTCTCTCTTTCTCGCTCTCTATCCCCCTCTCTCCCTCTCTCCCTTTCTCTCTCCCTCTCTCCCTCTAACTCTCCCTCTCCCTCCCTCCCTCTCTCCCTCCCTCCCTCCCTCTCTCTCTCTCTCTCTCTCTCTCTCTCTCTCTGATTTATGACTTGCACACATTGCATTGTGTATTTGATTTCCTCTATTATTTCGGAAGTTGTGGAGTAACATCTTGAACGGAGGTGAGAGAAATCTAATTTTTCTTGCAATGAATGCTCATCCTTGATAGAGAGGAAAGAATAAAGCAACATCAGACATCAACAATCAAGGATCGACATCAAATTAATTTGAATGTGACGACACATGAATATGCAGAAATCAATAGGAAATCTTTGAGTCATAACAAGAAGAACAGAATAAGAAGAACCGTCGAACAGGTCGATATATGTACATATGTATGTACATACATATGGTCTAGAAAATTGAGCAAAGGGTCAGGAGCGAACTATGGAAGTGTAGGGATGAAGGCAGCGACTGTACTCGCCCCTTCCAAGGGGAGCTAGGCCCGGCTTCGTCTTGTCACCGAAGACGGAGTAGCGAGACGCGAATCGCTACGCACGTGGAGGGAGAGTGCAAAGAGGCGAGCATAGCGACAACGGCTCTTCTGGAAGAGAGGGAAGGGGGAGTGAATGGCCGAAAATGGGGAGAGGGCTTGGTGCTGGTTCGGCCACAAATTATAGATTATTAACAGCGAGACCAAATGTATCTCGAAGGTGAAGACAAGAGATTACCTTCCCAAACGATCTAATACTAGGACAGGAAGTAACGACGGAAGGCAATTTCTTGTACGTAATAGACATATCTTCTGGAAACGGAAAGAATTCTTCTGTTCGCATGCCAAGTAGACGAAGCTCATCTATAAGAATAATCAAAAAGAAATTGGGAACAAATCACAGAATTAAAGTAAATAAAAAGACGGTGGATGCAAAGTAAAAAAAATCACTTCCTGAACACTGCTTCTCGTGCAAAAAACAGTAACAAGAGTACGCATAAATAGTACGACTGCTTCTTTAAGCACTTGTAAATATTTTCCATTCTATGTAGTTTTCATTGAACTTGACATTTAATCTATAAATGACAGGCGATGCTCGCTTTCAATTCACCTTACACGTTTTGCCGCTCTGCCAGTTTTGATCTATTTTTCGTCATTCAACAATCTTCTCTGACAATATGCGATGATGATGAGATGGATCAGCCATGGATCCTCAACCATGGAAACATAGAAAAACTCTATTAGCATAGCTGCTTTTCATCTTCTCGCCTTTGAAATATTTTTAATGCACAATCTAATCTTTTAACAACAAAAATTGTTTGCTGCTGAAGGTGAGAGAGTCTGCAGAACAGACGATCACAGCTTAAAGGAGGGCGATCACCGAAACATTATGTTATATTTCAAATCGCCGCGGCCCTTTGCACTCTCATTCGTGCGTGCAATTTTCACGTAGCGGGTTTGTGCGACCTGCGAAATAGCACGCGAGAATGAGAGTGAGGAATCATAGGGCAGACGCGGCAATTCGAACCTCCATTAAGTATTTTTCGGTGATCGCCCTTCGTTAATTTCAGTGAAGGAAAATTTCTTTCTTGTATCCACTACATGAAAAATGCCCTATCTTATTATGCTGGTTCTTGCGAAATATGATGTCTTCTATCCAAAAAATAAAATGTCACTCTACCCAATTGGAAGAGAGTAAAAGAAATCTTGTTGCAAATTTGAAGATTGAACCGTTGAGCAGAGCAGAATGGAAGGAGAATGGTTAAAGAAATTAAGACGGGGAAACTGAGAGAGAGAGAGAGAAGGAGAGAATGGAGACAGATAGACAGACAAGCTGAGAGAAAGAGAGAGAGAGAGAGAGAGAGAGAGAGAGAGAGAGAAGGAGAGAAGATAGAGAGAGAGACAGGCAGAGATAGGCCGAGTAGAGACAGTGAGAAAGAGAGAGAGAAAGAGAGAGAGAGTGAGAGAGAGAGGGAGAGAGAGAGACAGAGAGAGAGAGAGAGAGAGAGAGAGAGAGAGAGTCTCGGAACATTCCCGTCTATCTAACATCGCACTTGAGTTGCCTTGCGGACGCATGTTCAATTGTTTCTTCTTCTTCCTCCTCAACGTCTCCTTTAATGAGGTTTCTGACGAAAATGACTCAAGATAAAGAGGGAAGGGAATAGACAGAGAGAGAGAGAGAAGGGAAGAGAGAGAGAGAAAAGGGGAAGTGGAAAGTGCAAGAGGAAGATCGAAATGACCAGATTGCGATGAGATTTGATGTGGTAGAAAAAGAGAGATAAAAGACCAGAAGAAAGAAGAAGTAGCCATCAGGATATTCAGCAAAAAGTGACAGAAGGAGTGAAAGATTTAAAGGGTGGGTTTGAAGGGGGGAGGAGCAGACAGAGTTGACGACCTCTTCTCTCTCTCTCTCTCTCTCTCTCTCTCTAATGATGAGAGAGGGGAGAGAGATAGAGAGAGAGGAAGAAGAAGAGGGAAGAGAAAGACAAAGTGAGGAAGAAAGAAAGAGTGTTGGGAGAGAGCCGCTGTCTCCCAGTGAAAGACGGGAAAGACTAAGGAACGGCGGCTGCGTTTTTCAATTGGATACCCTGAGGCTTTCCTTCGACTTTGGCTAGCCTAAGCCGTTGCTTTTCATGACGAGAAGTGTCCACTTTGCCATTCTAAACTATGCCTTTATGACGCAGCCCCCCCCACTCATTCAATGTCAGCCTAACTAGTTACCGGAAGTCGGAGGAGGGAAGTAGTACATTACTTGTCAGTTGGTGTTTGATGCCCAGCCAGATGAATTCGGATGTAAAAATGGAAATGGAACAGGGAAGTACGAACCTGTCCACCTTGCTGCATACCTCTGTACCTCAGAAAATGTATGTATGTATGTCTTCAGCCATTCTCCACACTCTTCGCATGGAATACAACTCTCCGGTTTGTCTATAAACATATATGTATATAAAATTCTCGAGCTGTCCTTGCCCTTTTTTATCTTTGCCGTCATTTCCCTCATCGGATAATCACAAAGTTGTCAATGTTGCAATTTTTCTGCTTTTCATACGCAGGTACTATCTAGAAACTGCCGCTTGGATTCAAATTGAAGCATTCATCAATTTTTAAGGCAAGAAATTTTTCACTAACATAAGTGATAATAAATTCAATTCATCAAAATTCTTTTTGCCTAAAATTTAATTAAAAGCATTGAAAATTTTCAAGTGGATTCGTTTTTGAACTCTGGCGCTTGTTTCAGATTCATTCTTGCGGAGGAGTATCCAAATTTCTAGACTGAA
The DNA here is from genome assembly GCA_945643635.1 of Allodiplogaster sudhausi. NCBI lineage: Eukaryota > Metazoa > Nematoda > Chromadorea > Rhabditida > Diplogasteridae > Allodiplogaster > Allodiplogaster sudhausi. The sequence continues at coordinate 535,770 of CALZFC010000284.1, read as the reverse complement.
TCATCATCGTCTGTCTTTTTAGTACGCAAGTACATTTCATTCTTTTCCTCTCCTTTTCTCTAGACTACAAGTTCACAAGGAAGTGTGATTTCTTGATGAGTGGGGGTTGCGATATCATGAAACCACCGGGTGCTCCCTCGCCCTCTTTCACGTGCTCCTTGGAGGGGGAGTGCTGGTCCCGCGAAATGAAGCTCATTCCCACGAGCGCCCTGAGCTGCCCTCACTAAAAGATGAACGCGTGTGTAGCAAGGATTTTTCTGCCCCCGTGTCCCGTGTCACTGTCAGAGAAGACATATCTCTTTCTCCCACTCTCTCTTTCCCTCCCCACTTCTCGATCTCTTTGACTTCATCTCCAACCATCTCTCTGTGTTTGTTTGTATTAATTCCATTTGGCCCTCACCATGTTTCACTCACCGTCCCAGCCTCTCTCTCTCTCTCTCTCTCTCTCTCTCTCTCTCTCTTTACTTCAATCCCTTTCGCTTCCGCTTGTTTCTGTTCCTCCCTCACATAATATCATTTTCCAGATCTTTCTTAGAATCCAGACGGATGAACGTAACTGAGGAGATCCGGGCAGGGCACTGCTTCACGACCCTCACAGACATTCTCGAGGTTGCGAATCCTTAGAATGGCTTCATTTAAATTGAAAAGAAACATTTTCGGAAATACTTGCCCCGTACACTTCCTCAATGCATTCGAAAGGAGTACATCGATTGAGAGAGACCGTGATTTTTTAAAACGTAGTTTGTACATGTGAGCCTGAAGAGATCTTTCAGCTAGTGATAGAAGCGGCGCTCGCCGTGCCGACCCTCTCCCTCTATGCACTGCTCTTCCGGTCATACTTCAAAGATAAACGTAAGCTCAACCTCAACGACTCCTTCTTCACTATCTTCATGGTCAACTCGATGCTGGTATGTGCCTTATAGCCATTTGTCTAAATAACATCTCGTATTCGATGTTTATTTTTAAATAGAAATTATCTATCTTTATTCCTTTGGTAAAACTTCTTTCTTTGAATTCCCGTCAAGTACTATCCTTTGAGAACATCTTGTACTTTGCCGTGAACACGACGGTGCTTCGCTTGCCTGGCGTGGGTCTCTTCTGCCGTCCTCTCCTCTCCATTGGCAGCCAGCCAACCTTCCTCCTCGCCCCCGGCCACTTCCTCACGTACTACCTCCAGTACGCTGGCTGGATTAGCACGGCGGCGCTCACTCTCAATCGCATGCTTTCTCTGCTCTTTCTGCACTCACTAAAGGTAACTAAATACAAAAAATGCGTGTAAAAATAAAATGTATTTTTATCTAAATTCCTACGGAATAGGTTTCCTGCTTGTGATATTTATATATGTACATATACAACTTCATATGACATAATTACATATTCATATGTATGTATATACATAGATACATATGTATTTGCGTTCTTTCCTTCTAAATTTTCAATATTACATATCAAACAAAAGCCATTCAACACTTGAGTTGTATGTGAGCTTTAAATTTCACATTTATTGTTAGTCTAAAAGCTTAACTTTAGCGGGAGAATAGCATCTATGGACTACTTAATTGGATTCTCTTATTTTTCTGATCTGAACACTTGTACTTTAAATATTTAAACGACGAAAAGCATAGAAATTGTTGCAATAAAGATTTTAGGGTAGTTTGATGGCAGCGTGCCGTGAGTGCCCGTTGTGAATAGAGAGTAGCCATGCCTTCTAGTACGAGCCACTGACTCAGCATCTCACTCTGCTCTCGATCATCGCCATCTTCCTCGTCCCTCTCCCTGTCTCGTGGCATCTTCTCTTCTCTCCCGCATTCTACAGCGACATCCGAAACGGTCTAGGAATCGACTACATCCGAGCTATCAAATATGTATGCTTCTTTTTATGTTGTTAAAAGATATGCACATGTTTTTTTTTATTTTAGTGATTATTTGTCATTGAAAAGCCGCCTAATAAATTTAATAAAGCAAATAGGTAATCAAAAAGGATCTGTAATTTTGAAGCCCCGCAACTCGCTGCTGTGCACGATATTCGCCGTGTCCGCCGCAGCGGTCATCGTTGCATTCACGATCATCACTCTCATTAGAATGAGTTCGATGTCGAGGAGGAGAAGAAGCAGCGAGGTTTCCATTTTGCTTATTTTCTATTTTCTCTTTCACTCTTTTCGTCGTTTACTGCTCATTCATTCTATTCTGCATGAATTAGCCATTCCTTTGAAAGTAATGTATTTATATGAATGTACGTAAATTATTTTCTAACATTTGCTTCGTTAATTTAATTTTTTAATGCTTCTTTTATTTCTTACTTTATCTATTTATTTTGAAATGTATTATTCAGATCGCACTCATCATCGTGAACAGCGTACTATCAACTATTGTACTCCTTTATGCTGCTCACCAGGTTGGAAACCTTTTTCACTTTTTACAGAGCCAAATCTAGAAAACTGTGATATATTAAGTGCATACTCCTGCCAAAAAGAGCAAACACAAGATCGCTCGATCAAATGGAATTCAATGTGGTAGTCGAGCTCTGATCCTTTTCCTTTTTTTATTTCTGAAAATGTCTGGAAACTTCCTTCCTTTTTCTAATCCTGGGCCAAAGCGAAAGGTCATTCTCAGAAGTTCTCCCACGATTCGCATCCAATGCATGCAAACTAAACTTAGACGACTAACAATCTGCGCTCAATATTCTCATACTTGCTGACGGAAGTGAAGGCGACTACTTCGAATGTGCGAAAAGAACATAAATATCTACATTCTTTTAGCTCTAAGTGATCTCTTACAGAAAAAAAACGCAGCATACATTATCTATTATCGAACAAAGAAAGTTTATCTTAGGCGCTGTAAACAGGTCTCATTCGCAATATAAAAAATTAATAATTAAAAAATATGTGTATATTCTAAAAAGTGACAAATGAAAGCTGTAGGTGGTGATGTTCGTCTCGTTCGACCAGTTCCTCTACCAGAAGCGTTTCGTGCTCGTCGATCTCGGCTGCTTCCTTCCTCCGTGGACTCTTCTACTTTTGTCGTCAGCGACAAGGAAGGAGGCGGGAAATTCAACTTTTAATCATTCATCGAAAAGACACCTCTACAAATAAAGATGGAAAAAAATATTATTGATTTCTGAAGGTGTTCGGCAGTTGTTTCACGAACGTCGGCTTCTTCGCGCGTTCTCTGCCGAATTCGTCTCGAGTGGGCGCCTCAGGAGAGGCTCCTCTCGCCTCTTCTGCCCGCGGAATATCCAATCGAGTCATTCCGACTGCAATCTGAGAGGGAGGATAACACATTTCCTTGGATATCCTTCCTTGGCACCAGAATCCGCTAATAAGCGGACCATTATGCTAGAACTGATACATTTGTAAAAATGGTATGTACGTTTTTTCATGCTATGGTGGCAATACGGCGGTTTCTTCTGCGAGTATTCACTGCCTCGTCCTTTGCTGTGCCTTCGACTTATCTTATTCAAGATCAGAATCTCCATTCCAGGATCTCAGCTGACTGCCTATAAACATTTTTTTCGATGGTGTATGAACATTGATAAAACTAATCGTAAGTAGGAAGCGTTTATCGGTCAAGACATCTGCATGTGTTAAAGAGCAAAAACAAATCAGTTCATAGCGTCATTGAGATCCGTATTCCCGGTCATGTTTCTCATGCTGATATGGGTATTTCTACTTACATTAGAAGAAAAGGAGATACGAAATGCAACTTCTGTTAGAGAGATATGCAAGAAAGATATGACAGGATATGTTCAAACGACCAGGGAAACGGGCTGACATCGAATTGGAGTTCCCTTCTCCACGTTTTTGGAGAAGCAGACAAATCTAGCTTCGATAGAGCAATATTTAAGGCGTTCAAGGGTAAATATTTCGATATGGAAAACGAGATGACCAGATCAAGCTTGGTTTGTGATCAAACAATTCGTTCCGTGCACCATTATGTTTTATAATTTTCCTCTCTTCTCTCTCTCCCCTCTCTCTCCCTTTTTCTCTCTCCACCTCTCCCTCCTCCCTAAGAGAAGGTTGCCGATGCACCGCCGCCTCCGGCTCGCGAGCTCGGAGGTCGGATGATGAAGTTGTCTCCGGAGAGATTCGTGAGATCTTCGCGTGAGACGAGCGGAACAAGTACGGACGTCTTACGCTTCATGAGCCTTGACTCGTCCACCGACAGCCCGCCCGCTGCTGAACTCGCTCGGAAGGCCTCGCTGCTCGGCTTGCCTGTCACGAGTGCCAATTGGTCTATGGTTAGTCAGAGATGACCTAATCTATATTATTTATCGGTCATTAACATCTTGAGAATTTGTACATTAGTTTTATAATCTAACAATCACCTTACGAAACACTGGCATTGCCAACTCGTGAACAGAATAAAGGAGTGTATAAATTAGGATTGAACTCAAAAGATTGAATGAAAGAAAAATAGATGGAAAAACTAATAGTAAAAAAATCAATAAAAACCATTTGTAGTGCCATCGTGGCCATTCCTGGCGACGTATCCGAGTGGCGACTCTTCGTCAACTGAGAGTTTAGCTAAATTTTAGTCAAGTTCCGTCCGAAATCAGAAACGGACACGTGGCTAAACCTACTGGGTGAAATTCTTCGTGCTAAATTGCCTCTTCTCCCAATCATACTCTGTTGCAATACATCTGCAATATCTATAAAAAAAGCGTAGTGAATGTTAAAAAAAAATCTTAGCATACAATCAACTAAAAAGGATTGTACTGAAAATAAGGTTAACAAATTAACATAACTCATAAACTTAACAAAAAAAATTGATACCGTGGTCTTTGAGCAGATCTTTGATTATACTGCTACCTGAAAATACATAGGAGGAACCAAGGAATAGCAAACACGCCAACAAATTTTGAAATGAAAAACTGAAAGCCATCTATCCTTTGATTCTCTTGATTGACACTATTGATTAACTGAATCATTATTGGTGCTACCGTACCCTGCTCTGCGAGGAACTGCTCCCACATGACGTCGACGACTTCAGTGCAGACCAGCACGCCCGAGTGGATTGTCAGCATTCGCAGCACGAAGACGCCGTCCATTTTGATGTAGTCACGCACGAACTGAACGGGAGAGGGATCAAACTCGTCACTTTTGGATGATGCTAGAGGCTAACCAACACGCTATTAAAAGATACTAGGCATTAACAAACCTCGTCAAGCTCCACGCTCACGTCCTCCTTCTTGAAGTCGACGTCGGCTAGTTCCAAGCGACGAGTAATGAATCTGATTAACAGGAAACTTTGTTTTCTTAATTTTACATAAACAAATAATATTAGCAGAACTGTTCAAAATGATTAAGATTCGAAAAAAATTTCGACTGGCATACTTTCTGCGTTGCTCGAAGGGAATGGACATGAAGATCCACGACATGATACTGCCAAAGGTGATGAGGGCGAGCAGAGTGTACCACATCCAGAGGAGGATGAAGATCTGCCAATGAAATGGGTGGGGAGCAGAAATTTAGAGAGCATGGAGTAAAATGAAGAGAGAAAAGCATTTATTGTTAGAGAACTGTTTCAGATCGGAAGGAAATTGTGTAAAAAGTTCATCTAATTAAAAATAAAAGAAAGACCTTTTCAGTGAAAATGTTGATGACGAGCACGCACTGGACTGTGTGTCTCTGGACGTTGCCGAGAATGCGAATCTGCATGTCGCAGTAGGTCACGACGGGGAAGTTGGCCGACTCCGTCCACGCTCAAAGGTGGCACAGCAAAATGGTCGTGCGAACAAAATAAGAGAATATATCTTATGGTAATTAGACCATGAAATATTAAACGCATTTTCACGTAATAAAAATAATTCTTCTTTTCATGTGCTCAAGAGAAAAATAAAAGGAAGAGGGAGAAAGACAAAAACAGTCTGAAAGAGAAAGCAAACCTCTTCCAGAGAGTAGATCAGCGATGACGCCATAGCCATACACGCCGTACGATTCAGTCTGGAGGAACTTGTTCAGCAGGAACATCTGAAACTTAATTCATTTTGCACCTTTCCTTTCTCTCTCTCCCTCTTTCTTTCTCTCACTCTCTCTCCCTTTCTTTCTCTCGCTTTCTTTCTCTCTCTCTCCCTCTCTCTCTCTCTCTCTCTCTCCAAAAACAGCAAACCTGAATCACGACGTTGAGGAGGAACAGAAATTTGATGCCAAGATAAAGAAAAGTTAAGAATGCCTCGTAGAAGCGAAGGTTGAAGAAGCGCATGAATCTGTTAAAATGTGAACGCTTGCAGTAATAATGATATATCTATGTACATATATGTACATATACACGGTCGGTTTCACATAAATACATATACATGTGCATATTTTTAATGCATGGACCACATGATTGTTCATGATGAAAGAGGGATTTCATAGATGATCAGAGTTACCGTACTTATGGTGGCTCGGCTGCTGGACGCCGAAACGGAAACGATGTCTGAAGACGGAAGAGAGATGCGCGGCGAGGCCGTGGATGTTGGCGCGGCGAGCGGCTGTAGGTCATTTGAATTTCCCGCCAGAAACCAATTTAAGATTAAAGAGCTTAGAAAAGTAAGATAATGAAGAGAAGAAAAAAAAGAAAAAAAAGATTAGGAAAGCTGTCAGCGTCACTGAGGCGGAGAGCGAAGCGATCAAGCGACCAATGGAGAGAAACCCGCGGAAAAGAGGGGAAAAGAGAGCGAGAGAAAGAGAGGAAGAGAGAGAAAGAGAGATAGAGAAGAGAGAATGAAACACGAAAAAAGCACACAACCGCCCAACCGCACACATTACTTTTTTAAGAATATAATTAAAAGGCGGGAAATTTGAATATGAATATATTTAGTCTCCGCCGCCTGACCGCTCGCCTCCGCCTCGCCTCGCTTTCCGCACGAGGCAAGGTACGCACCGGGCTGCACGTTGGACTTGTCATTCGCGAAGGCCATGATGTCCTTGAGCCGAATGCCTGAACATTGGAACGCTGTGTGTAATTATTTGTAAATTATTTTCATTTTTTCCAAAGCAAAATTTAAGGTGAATATCTATGTCCATTTTTACATTTGAATCGGTTTTCAATTAAGAAATTCAGTAAAAGATGAAATTGTCACCCGATTTGTCGTACATCAGCCGCCAGATGAGACACGGCGCATAGAACATCACGGCCACGAGCACGAAGAAGAACGGAACCCACTAAACATTCCACTCCCACTTCTTTTCAATCTCTTTCACTCTCTCTCTCCTTCCCACCTGATAGTAGGAAACCATCGTCTTGCCACGATCGTCCACCTCGGGAAGGTCGGCCTCGAACGGTGCAAAGTACGTGCTGCGCGCCCAGCAGTACATTTCTCAATGAATTTACACTATTTATTTATGGAATATAGTCGTTGATTCGAAATCAGTCTGCCAAACTACCACTGTCTCCCCCTCACGCACACTCTCTACATCTCTCTCTCTCTCTCTCTCTCTCTCTCTCTCTCGTTCTCTCCTCTCTATCTCTCTCCCTGTTACCTGTGTAGTCCTCCCAGCTCTTCTTGTACTCTGCCGGTAGCCAACACTCGATCGGTCTGCCGCCAAACATTTTTAGACTCACGAGTACCTGAGAGTATCTTGTAACTATTCCCTCTCCTCATTTTCCACCCTCTCTCTCTCTATCTCTCTCTCTTTCTCTTCCTCTTTCTCTTTCTCCCTCTCTCCCTCTCTACCGCTGTGAGCAGCAGGAATGTGGTGGTGTAGTAGTAGTGCAGTCGATCCGAGATGTCATCATCTGGCTGTGGTTGCAAGAACGCGAGAGTGCCAGTGATCTCCGAGAAGACCATCCTGCAGGCAATTCATTCAACTTAAATCGTATTCTTTCATCGCAACATAACTAAAGAAGGATAGTTTTCTCTATATAAAAATATCAATAATATTAGAATCGGATACATAGTTTCCCAGGGAAGAAGTGAACAGCATGTCAGCATTCGTGTATCCCACCGTCAAAAGACACCACTACTTTGGGGATCAAACACTCCATAGTTTTGGCGAAAATATGAAGGAGTCTGTAATATCATGCACTGGCCAGTCTGAGATAAACAAAACAATAAAAAAAGTAAGTGATCGGGGCTGGAAAGGGACACAGAGGGAGAATCTCACACCTCGCCCAGATGAAAACAGACATAGAGTAAGTACTCTGCCGGTCGTCTCCCACGATGGTTGCGCACCGGCAGTTGCTTCTTCTCGCGCTCTCTCTCACTTTCTCTCTCCCTTCGCCCAACTTTTCTATCTCTCCTCTCAACTCACTCATCCTTTCTCTTTCTCTGTTTCTGTCTTTCTTTCACCTTCATTCTCTCCTACTTCCTCTTTCTCCCTCCTTCTTCTCCTTCAGTCCGTATTGTCAATAAAGGCATGATTCAGACGCGCAAGTCTCTTGCAGACAGTCTCAAGGCACCTCAATCCTGGGTCTCTAACCACTCTAATCACACTTCGATGGCTGGAGCTTTTTAATGACTTTTTTTTTATAACAATCTAAAAGCGACTTACAAAGTTACTCACACCTACCCAAGAACAAATCTACGACACTTGATGATCTTTTTTCTCCCAACTTTCTCTCTTTCTCACACACTCTTCCTATCTTTTCTTTCTTTCTCTCGACATCTCTGCTTCATCTGAGCTGGATCCAAATGTGGCATAGGGAAATGATAAGCTAGATCAAACAGAATTTGATGGTTTGAGTGGTGACTAAGAATAGGAGAGAAAAGGAGGGAGATTCAGGGCGAGAGCCGTGGGAGGGAAGTTGTAGTTAAAGAGTAAGAGAGAGAGAGAGAGAGAGAGAGAGAGAGAGAGAGAGAGAGGTGTCTGGAAAGAAAATGATGAGAGAAGAAAAAGAATACATATGTATATCCTGGGCGGGACAGTACATACTATGTATAAACTGTTTTAGTGTCCTCATAACTTTGGTCAAAGAACACTCGACATACTGCAACAACAACATCCATCAAATGTTTGAGCAACTGCTTAACCATTGTAAGATGGAAAGAAATGATGCAGATTTATTTCACCGCTGACATCAAACGAGAAATGATGCAGATTTATTACACCGCTGACATCAAACGATGTTGATGCTCCAAATCAATTATTATAGATTAATGTTTGTGATGATTCGCGCAATGCCGACAGCTTACTGTACGAAAGCAATAAGTCTAACAAAATGACTCCGAAAGGAGCCGCTGGGGTACCCAGGTTAGACAGAGAACATCAAAGAGCCTCTCACATGTCTCTTTGATGTGTTACTTGTAAACAATAAAGAGTAAGAGCGTCCCCAACGTGCATTCGTGTGGCTCGTAGAATGCGAGTGGCGAAGGTGACTGCTCGCTGGGCGCTTCCGGATGTCAGGGCTGCCGCGTAGTTGATGTCCAAGGAGGCGCAGTCCTCATGGAGACCCTCTCCCTCTCCTCCTCCTCTGCGTCTCTCACCTGCCTCTCCTTGCCAGCTGCGCCACTCGCGCGCCGCGTCGAAGAGAGCGCCGAGACCACGGGTACCCGGGTCGACGGAGAAGGCAGAAGTTGCCGCCGCGGCAAAGCCACCAGGGGCAGAACGACGAAGGAAGGGCGTAGTGGACGAGTTAAATGGAAAGAGGGTGAGAGAGAGAGAGGGAGAGAGAGATGGAGAGGGATAGGAAGAGAGAGGGTGAGGGAGATGAGAGAGAGGAAGAGGAAGAGGGAGAGAGAGGGTGAGAGATATTGAGAAAGAGGATGAGGGAGATGAGAGAGAGGGAGGAGACGGAATAGAGCGAGTGAGAGGATATCGATATTAGATATCCACGCGTGAGGTCCTCCGATTAGATCTGTCCGATAGATAGAATGTATGAGATCCGATTGCCGAGGAGAAGAAAAGCTGAGAAATTGCCGCGTGGTGGAAATGTGCCCTTTCAGCACACAAACACAAAAAGACAAATACACTTCGTGTTGCCTTTGGTGTGTAAAGAAGTGCGAAGACGGAGAAGAAGCCACGAATCAAATCCGAGATGGATATCCAGATATCCCCTCCGACCGGATCTGTACTAGTTCAGGTGGCCAGTCGAATGAGATGTAATGAATGGTGGAGAGGGGGAGGGGCGGAAGGTCCGCCTTATCTGACACGAACAACGTCCAAGAGGGAACGTTGTGCTCGAGGTGGCGCTTCATAGCTTAGGTTAGAGTGAGAGAGAGAGAGAGAGAGAGAGAGAGAGAGAGCGAGAGCGAGAGAGAAGAATGCTGAGAAAGAGAGTTATAAATGTTGAAAAGTTAAAGAGAATGATTAAGATGCAGAGAAGTTACGTGAGGGAGAGAGAGAAAGAGAGAGAGACAGAGAGAGAGACAGAGAGAGACAGAGAGAGAGAGAGAGAGAGAGAGAGTAGGAAACAGCAAAGCTTCTCTGTATTCGCGATTTGATATAAGAAAAGAGAAGTTGGGACGAGAATATCGGCGAGCCGAAGATCAAGGAGCGTGCGAAGAAGAAGAAGGGAAAAAAACGAGACTAACAATGGAGTGTGTTGAGAATTGCCTGACAGAGTAACATTCATATGTACCTCGGTTCTACTACGGTAACCGAGAGCGATATCCGGTTAAAAAAAAATGTTGAACTCATTTAGACAAAAATAAAAGATAACATGCAGGAAAAATTACTGTATATACATTTTGTGATCACCGACTTTCCGCCCTTGGCGCGCGCGGCTCGTGTCCCGGAAGTGGCGTGGTGGAGAGGGGCGTAGCCGTTGCCGCCGCCGCCCCCTCCCGCGCCCCCTTCACGAGGGTCGCGTGCGGTCGATGAAGCCTTCTTCCGCGCGAGGGCCGCGGCAGGCCGGAGGAGAGCGGAAGCGGAGACGGCGGAGGGAGAAGGAAGAGTCTGCTGCCGACGGGGTGGCTGTTGGTCGGGAGGAGCAGGAGAGAGCGGCAGCGATTCAAGCCGAGTCGGGCTGCCCTGGCTGCAATTAGTTAATTAATTCACAATTTTATTGCCCTTATTTTTTTTATTTTAGCTAAGTGTTCAGCTTTGCATAGGCTCTTTTGTTTTACTTTCCATGCTTATAAACAAAATTTATGCATGTTGCTGCCAAGAAAAAAAATTAGAAGAAGAAAATTTATACATGTTGCTTGCTGCTAAACAGCCAAGGATGTTACCCAAATTCTCATTAGACAATAATATCTTGAATGTGATATTAGAAGACAATTACGACGTAAATCGAACCTGTCCGGAATTTCCAGTTGTCGCAGAAGTTTGGGCGTTTGCTGAAGAAAAGGAATCAAGATCGAGAGAGACAAATACACAGTAATAGAGGATAGGAGAGCGAAGTTGATGGAAACATGGAGGGCAGAGAGAGGGAGAAACAGCATCCTTCTGATCATCAATTTGTCTCCTCTTTGCAGCAATTTTTCCCTGCTTGGTCAAAAATGCCACTTTTGTTTGACTAAGCCGCAGTAGCAAGTGACTAACAACGACGCGTTGGTCAAAAATGCAATCAGAAAAGGGTATTTTGTGCCAGATAGGGAAGATTGAACCAATGCATACCGAATGAGATGCACAATTACGCAGAAAATGATGCATTTTCAGATACAAATTCTCATTCTTGCAAATCAACTAATCCAACCATGAATGACAATTTGACAGTTTAAAAAGCCCTTGCCTAAATCTCAATGCGAGTTCCTTTCCTCTCTCTCCTCACTCTCTTCCTGCCTCTCTCTCTCATCTCACAAACAAAGTGTTGGGAAAAGAGAGCAAAAGGAGAAAGAGATGCACTTTTTAAGCAAATTTAATACATGAAATGCTTACAGCAAGCTCCAAAAAACGGGCAATACAATGTGATTGCTCCGACATTAAGAGACAAAGTGTTTCTGCTCAAGCATGGTCAATACAGTGGCACACCTGCTGGGGGAGCATGGAAACTCTTCCCGATAAAGGAGAGAGTTCTCTCTCTCTCTCTCTGTCTGCCTGGAGAGAGTTGAGATGTGTCAACAGAAGGCCGATTGGTTGGAGATTCGGAGGCGAATTCCGGAATGGAAGGAATCGATCAGGACGGTTTCGGATTGTGGTGGTCACTCTTCGTTGTTTCTACGCTTTCCTCTCTCACGAGAAAGGGGATGCCGAAGAGTGTGTTCACCTGCGAAAAGTAGCCAGGAACAGATGCATAAATGGAGATGAAGGAATGAAGGACGGACAGTAATTCCATGGCGATAGATTTGAAACTATATGAATTATAACTAGCCAAATTCGTCTTTTTTTAATCACATATATATTTTGTAAAAGTAAACACAAATTTTAAAGGTGCGTTGCATTATAAAATAAGCAGTTCTCAAAACCTTCTTCATTTTTTGAGATTAGAGAGTAAATTACTAATTGCAAATAAAAATTAATTAATTAAACACTTAACCGATAAGAATCCTCACAACCCGATTGCTTGGAAGTCATCGGCAGACTAGTTTGGTAACGGAGATATTGAGAAAATAGTACAAATGTCGGTGAGGGAGTGGCGGCAACATTTTATGGAGAGCGTTGCATACATTCAGATTTTGTTAGACAACGCATTGATAGAATAGTTTTGTACAGCAGATTTGTGAACGGCCGGCCAGAAATGTGTGGAGTGTGAGAATTTCACGCTCACGTAGATGTATTCCTCTGTTTGTATGAGAGTAACAGAAGAATATCTACATCAAACTATTAGTGACTAAAGCATAAAGCACGCTTTATGTTAAAGGAACTGTAAAGACATTGTGGTAGAAAGTGATTGGGAGAGAGAGAGAGAGAGAGAGAGAGAAAAGAAAGAGAGAGAGATAAACAGAGGGAGAAACAGTGAGTGAGAGAAAGGTGAGAGGCGACAAGAGAAGGAAAGAAAAGAAGAGGTGTGAGAATATGATGCAGTTGAATATAATTCGGGATAGAGGCAGGAAGTGTGAAGAAAGAGACGAGGGAAAAGACAGAGAAAAAGAAGAGGATTAGGATGCGATAACTACGCGGAGAAAAAGCGCCGAAGGCTGACGCAGAAACACGATGAGAGGGCGAGAGCGGGAAAGAGATAGAGAGATAGAGGGAGGAAGAGAGGGGCAGAGTGAGAGAGGAAGAGAGGAAGAGAGGGAGCGAGAGAGGAACAGAGCGAGATGAAGAGAGATTGCTTTTGCAGACGAAGACAAACCGGCATAATTCTGGAATGATGTATATAGGACATTTCCAAGGAATTCTAAAATCTCTTTTTCCAACTCGATCGCGTGGGAGGAAGGCCGAGACAAACTCATGAGAGGTGGAACAATTAAAGCAACTGAATGTTAGAGGTGCATGAAACGCAACCTTAATCTATTTTAATATTCCCGAGCATCATCTCTCTAAATCACAAGCTCTCTCTCCCTTGTGTCAGGCAAAAAGGGTGAATTAAATATATATTTTTCGCTCCTTAGAATATATAAATGTGTCACAACGTAAAAAAAACTTTACATTTCTTTCCATGTGCATAAAAATTGCTCGAGAAAGCGGGAACCTTTCAGCGAGGGTTTTACAAGTGTTGTGCAAACACTTTGAAAGTAATAATCAGAGAATACATCAATGAGTTTCTAAGCCGAGGGGCGGCCAAGACAGCAATGGCTAAGTGACAGAACCTATAATGTGAAGCGCGGAGCCAACATCTTCAAGACAGAAAGAAAGGAGAATCGCACTGATAATATGCCTCTTCTCATCTGGCTTCCACTGTTACTTTCTCTTCTTTCTTTCTCAAACTTATAATAACAATCCGTTATAAATATTGAGAAACTAAGAAGAAATGCAGCCGAATTAGCAGATGTCGATTGCTTCTAGGTATTTTAGTGCGAAATACAGTAGTTTTAATGAGGCGATGTTTTGAAATTGTCCCACCCAAGTTTTGAAATGAAAGCGGGAAAATGTGAGCGACTTCTTATTTCTTGCTTGTTTATTTTCTTTTCTTATTTTTGTTTCTTTTGTGGATTTTGTGTATATTGTAGGGAAAGGAAGAGCAGATAATATTCCACTTATTGTTCGGCACATGCCCGTATTAACAAAATGCGCCAGGCCATCCCGCTAACGAAATATGTCGGAGGATCACTTGCCATTAGCGCATAAAGAAATGAAACTGCTGCTATGTTGAAAGGATATGGCGCCTCTTAATTATGCCCTGAAATCGCATAAATAGATATTGTAAAGTTTCGATGATTGTTCGCAGGAAATTCCTGTCTTTGTTTGCGCTTTTAACACACATATTTCCACGCGCGTTATACGTTGATTAGATTTAAATATCTTCCCGGAGATGCTCTTTGATTGATTGATTTATTTACGTGGTGGCACGTGGGGTATAGTGAATGGATAGAGGATAACAAAGAACATGGTACAGTACAGTAAAATAAGTGTGAATTACTGTAGGGATGAGGCTGAAGGGGAAGAGAGAGAAGAAGGCGGAGTAGATTTGGCTAGTACGTTAAAAGCTTTAGCTGATCTAATAAAGAAGGAGTGGTTCCGGACGGAGGAACGAGTGGAGGGGTACGAAAGAAGGAAGGATAAGCCACGCGTGCGAGAGTTGCGGAAATGATAATAATGAGGAAAACGGTCTGAGATACGCCTGTGACCGAAAACGAGACGACGCGCAAGGGTAAAATCGGAGTGTTGCCTGCGGGATAAGAGGGAGGGGAGGGAAAGGGCCTGGTTACGAGTAGTTGGGTTGGGAATGTCCGCGCGGTTAGTAAAGCCAAAACAACGACGGTAAATAAAGCGAGTGAAGTAATTCTGGATTCGTTCTAATTTGAGGATGTCTTTCTTAAGACGAGGAGAGAAGACAATAGAGGAGGATTCGAGCAAGGGCCGGATGTATAACGTGTACACATTGACAAGAGTGTGATGGTTCTTGGAGCGAAGAGAGCGGATGATGGGGTGGCATTTGCTTATAGCCTTATTGGCGAGAAATGTGCAGTGGGGAGAGAATGAAAGAAGGGGGTCAATGATGATTCCAAGGTCGCGAACGTTATCAACAGGAGTAATAGGGGCGCCGTTAAGGTAGTAGACAGTCTTGGGGTTAGATTTACCTAGATGTAGGACAGAACATTTGAGAGGGGCTAGGGGAAGCTGCCATTTATTGGCCCAGGTTGCTACTTCATCTATGGCGGTCTGTAAAGGAGCATTGGAGGAGGAATTAGGAAAGGAGCGAAAAATCTTGAGATCATCGGCGAAACAACTGGAGTGTACATTGTGAGAAGAAATCAACAAGGGCAAGTCGCTAGTGTATAGAATAAATAGAAGGGGGCCTAGGACGGTCCCTTGAGGGATACCGCTGGTAACGGGTAGTGGGGGAGAGAGAGTTGATCCAACACGGACAGAGAAGGTGCGGTTGTGAAGGAAGGAGGAGATCCATGAGATGCATTTGGGAGGAAGAGAGAGAAGGCGAAGCTTGTGGATAAGTTTAGGATGGGAAACACGATCGAAAGCACGAGAATGGTCGAAATAAATAACGTCAGTAGAACGAGACTGAGCAACTGCAGAGGTCCAATGTTCTAGACATCCTAACATTTGAAAGTCAATGGAGCGCTTGGGCCTAAAACCATATTGCTGGTCAGGAATTAAATGGGCATCATTACAGAAGGCATAGAATTTTCTACAGAGCATGCGTTCAAATATACGGGAGAAAATAGATGTTATGGAGATAGGGCGATAATTGGAAGGGTCAGAAAATGGTTGCTTCTTCTTAATTGGAATAACAATGGAGGATTTCCAGGCAGAAGGTACAGAGGAAGTGGAATAAGAGTAATCAAATATATATTCGAGTGCTTCAGAGATGGGGATAGCTAGGTTCTTAAAGAAAAGTAAATTGAAGTTGTCAGGGGTCTTACAAGATGAATTCTTCCAAGTCTTAATGAGGCGGCATATTTCATGACGAGGGAAGTTGATAGTAAAAGTAGAAGAGGAGAGAGAAGAGCGGGTAAAATAATTAGGAGGCAACGAGGGGAGGGTGCCATCATCAACTGTATAAGCAGAGGAGAAGGTGTCAGCTAAAAGTTGGGCTTTATCTTTATCCGAAAAATAAGTGCGGCCTGAAGGGGATGAGAGGGAGTCGACTCCTCGGGGCTTGGAGGAAATACGGTTACGCATAAATTTGAAAAGAGGGATTTATTCTTAGAATTGATAACATGCTTTTCAACATTACTAGAGTACTTATCCATGGCTTTGCAGTAGCGGGAATTGGCAGAAGAATAAGCAGAGCGAGCGGAGTCAGAGTCAAGAGACAAAAGATTGAGCCAGGCGTCGAGACGCTTACGCTTGAGGCGGAGGATGTGTTCGGGGAGACGGATTCCTCGGGAGGAAACACGCTTGAAAGGGACAAAGATATCCTCTACGGCAAGAAGGGCAGAAGTAAAAGAAGAGTACATATCGTTAACATCCGTAGACTTGTGGAAGGGGCTGGGAAATGAAAAATCTAAGAGGAATTGACAAGCAGCTTGGTAGTCAACATTGGCGTAATCTCTAACATAAACAGAAGAGGGCTTGGCATGAGAAAGAGAGAGAGTTGCTTCGATAGTTGAATGGTCAGAGTTGAAGAATGGAGGGGAAAGTGATACTTGAGAGATAAGAGAGGGAGTGTTGGATAGAACGAGGTCAAGAAAGTGAATATTGCAAGTAGGGGAGGGGGTGAGCTGAGCAAAGAAACAGGAGTTAGTAAAGTCGCGGAATTGTCTAGAAGGAAGGGATAGCGCCGCGGAGGGGATGGGGGGGGACTGATTTCCAAAGGATGTCGGGGTAATTAAAATCTCCTAGGAGTACAGTTGGGTGGGAAGCGGTCGAGAGTTCGGTTAGAATCTTGATGAGATTGGCATTGTCATCAGAAGAACAGGAGGGAGCGCGATAAACGAGGATAAAACGGACTAAATCACTGCTGAAATTGGCGTCAACAGAAAGGAGCTCAAAAGCATTAGGGGAAGATATGGACATTACTACAGTAGTTGAGATGGAGGACCGGAAGAGGAGGGCAACGCCGCCCCCCTTGCGTCTAGGGCGGTCTTGGCGGATAACTGAATAGTCGGGAGAACCATTAAGAAGGAAGCTATCAGGTAATAAGGAGGTGAGCCAAGTTTCGACTATAGCAATAACAGCGAACGATCGGGAGAGTAAAACAGAGAGATCATAGATCTTGTTGACAATTGATCTAGCATTAAACGAGTAAATGCGGGAATCGAATTGCCTGCGAGTGGCATTACTCAAAACTGTGGAGGTGGCTGGTGGAAGTGGAAAGGGGGAGGAGGGTTGAGAGAGGCGAGAGAGGCGAGTGGGGAGAAGCGATTGTTAGTATAAAAGTTAGAGTGGGGGTAAGTGTAAGAAGGAGGAGGCTGAGAGATGTTTGGGGGAGGCATGAGAGGAGTGATTGGGTAGTGGGTGGGGGGAGGTTGGTGAGAGGGGGCGGGCTGGAAGGTCAGCTGCGGAGGTGGCTGAGGGTGGAATGAGGAGAGGGGGTGTGGTCTCCGCGGGCGATGGAGGCATAGGTGTGGTTGAAATGGGAGCGAGAGTGGTTGAGGCGAGTGGTATGAGAATGGGAAGGCCGGCGAGTGGCTGGGCGATTGGAGAGAGATTGGGGAGGAGGATTGTTTGCCGTGCGTTGGCCTGGAGGTTTGGCGAAGAAACGGGAAAAGTCGGGGAGCTTGGGGGCGGTGGGGACAATGCCCCTCTCGGCGAAAGTGCGAGAGGGAAGGATATAACATCTAGAATAGTTAATAGAGTTACGAAGCCTATGGGAATTGTTAATGGCCAGGAGTTGATATTTGGAAGTGGGGAGAATGACCTTTAGTGGGTTAGAAGCGTTGGAGCGAGGGCGGTCAACAAGAGGGTATACAGTTATGGGGAGGCAAGCGACACCAATGGAATCGAGGAGAGAGACAACAGAGTTGTAATATGCGAGAGCTGTCTGGGTGGAGGAGTTGCTGTGCTGAACAGGGAGGCCATAAATGACAAGAGCACGTCGACGCTCATGGCGGTCCCTAATCTCATCCTCGGTCTCTCGGGAGTAGTCCCAGGGAGGGGGCGATGAGGAGGAAGAGGGGGGAGTCTCATTGGAGGTCATGGGGTCATCGGTGTCCTGATAATTCTTCCAATGATAATTCTTCCAATGATAATTCTTCCAATTTCAGAATGATAATTCTTCCAATGATAATTTTTCCAATGATAGTTCTTCCAATGATAATTCTTCCAATGATAATTCTTCCAATGATATTTCTTCCACTTTTTTTTGGAAACGGTGATAATTCTTCCAAATATTTTTTTGCATATACACTTCTGCTTGAAGAGTCAGAAAAAATGATCAGATCACACAAGGTCAGAACAAGTGAAATGCACCTGCATATGCAAAATGAAGTGTGAAATTATGCCAGTAAAAAAGAACGTTAATTATTTGGAGACAGTAGTTTAAATGTTTCTTTTAGGCATACAAGGGGGCAACTGGAACGGCTTATCGGTGCGAGCGCCAGAAGGAACTCGCTTGTCTGGGGCGCGTCATTCTCAAGGGCGACAGCTTGCAAGATATCCACGTTCTCAAGAAGCACTCGTGCGTCGTTGTCCCCGGCAGAAAGGAAGCGAAGATCATCAAGTCGACGCTCTTCGAGGAAGCTAAGACGAGCCAAGCACCGAACCGGAAGATAATCGCGAAAGCGACTCACGCTGCTTCAAATTCCGCACATGCGCATCTTCCAAGTAACAGCAATCTCGCGCAAGCAATGGCACACGCTCGAAGACGAGTCAATGCACCGCTGCCATCTCCAAAGGTCAATCACAATAAAATAAAATAAAATAAAATAAAATAATTTTTCTGTTAAGAGTTTGGCCGGAATTGACTTCCCGCCGACCTTGACGACAACGGCAAAGGGATCGAATTTCCTCTCCCTCGATACGGGTTTGTGCATATTAATTGATTGATGAGAAGGTTTTCTAAATATATAATTTCAGGAACAACTGATCCGGAGCGCGTCTTCATCTTCGCGACTCCTGAGAATCTCATCGAGCTGGCGAAAGCAGATATTATTGCCGTGGACGGGACCTTCTCCTGCGTCCCGCTACTCTACACACAGCTCTGGACTGTTCACGCCAGGGTGTACGGCGCATTCCTTCCGCTGGTATGAACACAACAAACCTGCAACTTAACATGTTATTAATTATTAAGGCCTATGCCATTCTGCCGAGCAAGCAAGGTCGGCTGTACTCTTTGGTCCTCAGTCACCTGCTCTCCCTCTGCCTGGGTTCGTTATATCCAATACAGTATTCTACATTATACATACGTATTCCAGGCCTGAACCCCCGGTTCGTCATCATGGACTTTGAAAAGGGAGAGGAGAATGCTGCTCGGAGTGTCTTCCCGAATGCCGTCGTTCATTGCTGCCATTTCCACTTCGCACAAGCCATCTGGCGCAAGGTCGGTGAAGTCGGACTTAGCAAGGATTATAAGGTCATAAGCCTAATCTAAGCCTAAGGCTGCGTCTAATTATTTAGTTATAGGCTGGGGGCGACATCTATGCCGCTCTTCGCAACTTCATGGCACTCCCTTTCGTGCCGGAGGGCGACATCGACAGCGCCTTCTCGTATTGCGTCGACACTCTAGAGGCTTGCCCTGCGAATACCGCGGCCATCTCCTCCTTCAACAACTACTTCAAGAACACCTGGGTCGGCGATAAATTGAGGAATGGAAGGTGCGCGGATCCCCTGTTTCAGATTGAGATGTGTCTCTCTCTCACTCTTTCTGTCCTTTCACTGAACGAAGTCTCTTTCATTCTAAATAACATAAGCGAACGAAGTGCTAAATGCATTAATTATTCGGTTCCACTTGTGATTATCGCTGCTTCGTAATTTATCACTAGAATTCTAATAACTCATTAGTGCCTTGCACATATACGTACTTTACACACTTTGTATGAATTGCAATCTTGAATGCTTGTTATGAATCATAAAATTAGTCGCAAGTTTGAGTCTGATCATTTTCTCTGCCTCTTCAAGCAGAAGTGTATATGCAAAAAAATTTGGAAGAATTATCACCGTTTCCAAAAAAAATGGAAGAAATATCATTAGAAGAATTATCATTGGAAGAATTCTCATTAGAAGAACTATCATTGGAAGAATTATCATTGGAAGAATTATCATTCTAAAATTGGAAGAATTATCATTGGAAGAATTATCAAGGAACCGGGTCATCAGCCTGGATAGGGGCAGCATCGATTGTGACAGGATTGGGAGCAGGGAGCGGCAGGGTGGTGCGACTGTCAATCGATTCAAATCTATCAGACAGGGCAACAATGGTATTGTTAAGCTCGCTGATTTGTATGTCCTTGGCTGCCGCGTTGGATTCGAGCGAGGAGATGGAGTCGGTGAGCGAGGAGACAGTGGCCCTGAGGGAAGAGAGCTGCTCGACCAAGTAGTCGAGGACGTCGTCCGTGTCGATGGCGGCGGTTTCATCGTCTGTGCGGCGCCTCTTTTGCTTTCTGCTCTGAAGGAAAGAGGAGACGGCAGAGAGGTCAATGGGCTGCGTCATTTATGATGACCTAACCGTAAAGGGGCCAGAAGAAGACAGATTATGCCCTTGGCCCAAGGGTGAGAAAGGAGGCCGGAAGTAGCAGTATGATCAGGGAGGAAGTGGAAGAAGAACCTTTGGTTGTGCCTGTCGAGAAAGTTAGTGCCCCCCAGGCACGAGGGGCGTCGCGGAGAAACGTCGGTTCGGCTCTTGAGAGGAGCGGAGCTCGGACCGACCGCTCCGTGAGAGGGAGAGAGCGGGTGTGAGAGGGAGAGAGCGGGTGTGGCTTAAGACAATCTTATTTATTGTGTAGATATGCAATTTCTGTGCCATTTTCTGTCGTTTTTGTATTGTAGAAGCATTCTTGTTTGAATTATGTTTAATGTCCCCTCTTTCTCTCGTTTTCTGAATAACCATTTTATTCCCTGCTTTTTAGTGCAATTAGACAGGAAAAACCAACCCTCGAAACGTGGAGCAAAAATAACACTATGTCCATCCCAACTATTTTATCCCCTAAAATTTTCCGCGGCTTAACTGAATGTTCATGGCGTTGAGGCATATTGGAAGAAAATGAAGCTACTGGAGTAAAGTGGCTTCTGCTTATTTATGGTCATCACAATATTATATTGTTTTCATGGGCTTATCCAAAACTGAACTTCAAAAAGCTTTTAATTAATTTTGCCGTCTTCCACCATCTCGTTTCTTCGCTATTTCTTATTATGAATTAATCTCACGATAGTGCGACTTTTCATAAGTTATGTCTGATATATATTTTTTTAATATTTCAAAAGTTAAACAGTTGCATATCATAGTCATTTTTTACCAGGCAATTGTCGCGAGACTCCGCTGACTGACAATGTTCAAGTGCGGAGACAAGAAGTTGCCAACTGAAATGGCCAACGGATCTAGTTGGCGGCCTCCGACCGAAGGACACCAAGTCCCGACGTATATATTTTTTTTTATTTTATGCTTCTCATTTCTTTCATTTTTGAAAAAAAAAAGAATTTCTTGTGCTAACCTCTTTCTATCGACCGCCTTGTTGTCGAATATTGAAGATTATATAACGATATTTCACAAACAAATGATTTTCTCATAATATATTTCAGTCTCCAAAATTCGCGCTGTGTTCTACAACGGCGAATGTGAAACGGCAAAGACGCACCACATCGTCGTTTTGACAAATGACAAGTTAACAATTATTTGAATTTTCCTTGACTACAGTAGTCGCTTATCTCTGAAGCAAACGCTCTCTCGCTTTGGAGTGAGACTGAAGGGCGCGAATTCAAACGTAAGTTTCCTTTAAGCGAGCTGATTCTCTACACCACCGATCGCTCAAGCAAGAACATGCGTCTTGAGAAGGAGGAGGTGCTCGGAAAGGTATTTCTTTGAATAAAATGTTATCGAAAATACGAATTTGAAAAAAAAATTAATATGAGTAATTTTCTGATGAAAAAACTTAAACCTATAAATGTTGCAGCTGAAATCTCCTCGGGAGATCACGTGGCATGCCGAGAATATACATTCGGGATCGGTCGTGTTCAACTGCAGCACGGAGATCTATCTGCTCTCTCCGCATCCACCGCACAGTTCGTCTTATAGTTGGAATTAAAGCTGAAAAGTTATTTTTAGTTAAATATTACTTTTACTAAATTATAAATTATAATCAATAACTAAAATAAGTTAATTATAAGCTATTACTAAAAGTAAAATTAGTAGCTAAATTATAAATTTTAATCAATAACTAAAATAAGTTAATTATAAGTTATTGCTAAAAGTGAAATTAGTAGCTAAATTATAAATTTTAATCAATAACTAAAATAAGTTAATTATAAGCTATCACTAAAAGTAAAATTAGTAGCTATATTATTAATTATTTAAGTCAAAATAACTATAAAGCTGAAAAAATGTCGTGCCTGCTGTGACAGTTGACGACCCCGCGCTTCCGTCACTCGCGATATTCGACTGTCCTTCTCCTTGCACTCGCGTCTTCGCGATTTCTTCTGGATTCGTTGCAGAATTCGAATGCGGCGAACTTGTACGTGTAATGTGGTCTTATTTCTCATTTCATTTCTTATGTCTCACTATTTATTTATGGTCTCAAAAGTGTGGTACTTGTATGATCAAAAAATTTTCTTCGGCAATTTTACTACGCTATTATATGCTTCTACCAGTGCTGAAATAGGTCTGTCCCATGACAGCGCTGTAACCCCGATGGGCCGGAATCCTCACTTTTCCGTAATTCTTTCACTTTCTAACCCCGGGCTGTCCATTTGGCCGTTTGTAACCCCCCCCCCCCCCCCCCCCCGGTAAAAGTCGAGAGGCAGGCACTATTTAAGAGAGCCTCTCCGTATGCTTCCAGTAGGGCCTGCCCCAGATCCAGATGTTGGATTTCGAGAGCGAAAACTTTGTCGGACATGGCACTGGGCCTCAGTAACAAGATTAAATGACAAAATTTTTTTTTCAAAAAATATACATGCGTGAACAATTAAAAGTATGGATAATATGTGATTTGATGTATCTCACTTCAAAATCAACATTTTTTTATTTACTTTTTTTTATTGGCATTTCGGTTGAATTCTAATCAAAAACTCTATTGATGTATTTGGTGAAATATTTTATTCTCATGTCGAAAAATTATTTTAAATATTTCAATTTCACCGTTGAATACCTTATACTCATTTAGTCCTGGGTTTTATATCTCAAAATGTAGAGCATTAAAAACTGTATAACATATATTCTTTTCGTTTAGTGTGTCCTACCCTAAAGGGGTTACAAATAGGCTCAAATGGGGGCAACTCGGATATGTAGGATTCAAGGAATGCGTGAAAACAAAGTTAAATTCTTGTTATGACATAAAATAAACCACTTCGTACGATTCAGCACGTTTTTCTTTTCATAAAAGCATTCCATCAAAATTTCATAAAAACATTTTTCTATGAAAAAAATGCATTTTTCGATTTTTCTGCCATAGTCAGAAAATGACCTAAAACTATTCGAATCGCTGTATTTTCAATGTTTTCAGCGAGAACAGAATGCGGATAGTTCAGAACAATACGCGACAAAATTCTCTACAACATACATCATTTATTTCCGAATACAAGGTCCCTACGAATGGCAGTATTGATTTTCCTATGGCCGTCGCGCCAAAACTGACAGATCCTCGTTTTGCAAGTTTTGTGCAATCTACTTGATTCCTACTCATACTATATATCATTCTGCTCCCCATAGCACAATTAGTTCAGAACCGATGTTTATATTGCAGATTTCCCGTGCTAAAAGTCCGCAAAAGGGTTTGCACGCGCGCGGTTTTGAACCTGTGACCTATGACATTCGACGTGCACAACCAATGGACCAAAATGCATTAAAAAATTCATTTCTGGAAAATGCCAAAACCAATCTTAAAGAATGACCTATCAATCGATAGCTATTTTTGCGCTCTATCGAAATAAATATATCCGACAAAAAGTGTAAATTGACGGTAAGGTCAAATAAGCGGTCAAAATATTCGAACCCAAAGAAGTAGATCAAACAAGCTATTTATCATAAAGTGATGTATGGGAAAGTTGTTTGTGTGAGCGATAGCTATAAAATGGCATATAACATGTGGTGATATGTTCAATCAGCGAGAAATAACGGCTGCGGAAATGGCTTCCCAAAAAATTGGCTTTTCAAAGATCCATAGGGCACTTTTCCGGCACTGGTATTAATGTAGAGGACATGTTGTATCACCCACTATTTTCTGTTCAGATGGAGTACCGGAAAAGTGCCCTATGGATCTTTGAAAAGCCAATTTTCTGGGAAGCCATTACCGCAGACGTTATTTCTCGCTTATTGAACATATCACCACATGTTATATGCCATTTTATAGCTATCGCTCAGACAAACAACTTTCCCATACATCACTTTATGATAAATAGCTTGTTTGATCTACTTCTTTGGGTTCGAATATTTTGACCGCTTATTTGACCTTACCGTCAATTTACACTTTTTGTCGGATATATTTATTTCGATAGAGCGCAAAAATAGCTATCGATTGATAGGTCATTCTTTAAGATTGGTTTTGGCATTTTCCAGAAATGAATTTTTTAATGGCATTTTGGTCCATTGGTTGTGCACGTCGAATGTCATAGGTCACAGGTTCAAAACCGCGCGCGTGCAAACCCTTTTGCGGACTTTTAGCACGGGAAATCTGCAATATAAACATCGGTTCTGAACTAATTGTGCTATGGGGAGCAGAATGATGTACAGTATGAGTAGCAATCAAGTAGATTGCACAAAACTTGCAAAACGAGGATCTGTCAGTTTTGGCGCGACGGCCATAGGAAAATCAATACTGCCATTCGTAGGGACCTTGTATTCGGATATAAATGATGTATGTTGTAGAGAATTTTGTCGCGTATTGTTCTGTACTATCCGCATTCTGTTCTCGCTGAAAACATTGAAAATACAGCGATTCGAATTGTTTTAGGTCATTTTCTGACTATGGCAGAAAAATCGAAAAATGCATTTTTTTCATATAAAAATGTTTTAATGAAATTTTGATGAAGTGCTTTTATGAAAAGAAAAACGTGCTGAATCGTATGAAGTGGTTTATTTTATGTCATAACAAGAATTTAACTTTGTTTTCACGCATTCCTTGAATCCTACATATCCGAGTTGCCCCCATTTGAGCCTATTTGTAACCCCTTTAGGGTAGGACACACTAAACGAAAAGAATATATGTTATACAGTTTTTAATGTTCTACATTTTGAGATATAAAACCCAGGACTAAATGAGTATAAGGTATTCAACGGTGAAATTGAAATATTTAAAATAATTTTTCGACATGAGAATAAAATATTTTACCAAATACATCATTAGAGTTTTTGATTAGAATTCAACTGGGATGCCAATAAAAAAAAGAAAGCTAAAAAATATTGATTTTAAAGAAAGTTATGGCGATGTACACTTTTTCCTTACTTTTGCTTACCCAGACAAGAAAAATTTTTTTATACCAAAATTGATCTACTAATCTTCTTTACAATGCATATGTGAACCCCTAATTAAATTTTGGATAACTGAATCAGAAAATTTTGCGCCGGGGCAGGCCTCCATTGAGGGCTGCTTGATCCTTACAGAGAGGCTCTCTTAAGCACTGGTTTCTACCCCCCTCACCGATTGCTCATTTCATTTCTCTCAAGACTTCCAAATATGGCACATATCAATCTACAAATAGTCTTCGAGACAAGTTTCATTACACTGTGTTATATGCTTGATTACTTCTTTCTTCCAACCTAACGATGAGTCTCCTTCTATGAAGATGGCTTTCGTGCTTCACAAAGGCATCCGTCTCACCATTCCTCTCCGCCGTCCGCCAGTGTCCGTCTTCGAGTTTACTGCTGCGTGCATGGTAATTTCTCTTTTTATTCCTCTCGAATTTTTTATTTATTTTTTCCCCTAGGCCATTTCCTCATTTTAATCTATGATCATGGAAATGCTCTAAAACTAGGCAAATAGTAGCATTCACCCAAATGGGTAAAATCGCTATGGATCATTTGTGTGAATGCGGATGAAGGTTACTATTTGCCCTAGAAAAAATGTCTTTACATATCTTGCTCTCAAATTCGGCAGACTCACGACGATGTGCTCTTTTGTGGCACGAGCGTTGTTGTGTGGCGAGAGCTGCCAGAGAAGCCAGAGGCTGTCATGGGTAAGAGCATACGGTACTTGGATGGCTGTCAGCCTATTGACCTTGCGAACATGGCTCTATTAATCGCTGGGCAGGGTAGTAAGAAAACAAAAAATTATGTTAACATGCATTTATTAATAAGCATAAATTTTTTTCTCATATGAATTTACTGTTCAGTGTTCGAAATTGTGCTGTTGGACTTTTATAGACAAAACATACAAATGCATCGCCCCCATGGGCGGGGATGTCAGGCCGCTTCTCATCGCGGCGACCACGTTTCCGGTAAAAAAGGCCAAGGCCTTCGTGGTTCATGTGAGTGCTTATTCTTTCTTGATTTGATTTGTTTGAAATAGTTAAATATTATTTAAGCTATATTAGTGATTTTAATTATTCATTATTTGTTTAATAAATATTAAATATTATTTGCGCCATATTAATGGGTTTTTTTAAAAATTATTTAATGATATGATCTTTCAAAACAAATATTTTCTTTTTTTATTTTCATTATTGTTACTTACGACAAATACTGAAAGGAAGAAAATATTTCGAATTGTCTTTTAAGAGAGTCGGCGACTGCGGAATGGTGGGGGGCGCCGTGCGCCTTCTCTTCGAGCGCCCGTGCGAACATCGCATCTTTGGCCTCTCCGCGGGCGGAGACATCTTCTTCGTCGTCAACCTGCCATACGAAGTGGATCGATGGCAATCTTGTGAGGAGAGAGGGAGAGAAAGAGAGCGAAAGGGAGAGGGTAATGCTAAGATAAAAAGTTTAAGAGTTAGAAGATTTAGAGATGGAGAATGGGAAATATAAACGGATGGAGAGAGAAGGCGACTTGCCTCTTTCTCACCCAACCTACACATTCTTACGCTTCTATCTCTTATTGTTAAACCGAAAAAGTCTGAATGAACAAAAGGTTGCGTTTCCAGACGTGGTGAACTGCACGCAGAAGCTGCCTGCGATGCTTTCTCTCCCTGCCACGGACCGTGTCATTGACATCCGAGTCTGGCCGCGTCTCTCACAGCAGATGATGGCAGTCGTCGAGTCAAAGGTACGGTACATTAATGTTTCTTCAGGGGTTAACAGTACCTTCTCCATCCGGTTTTTTTGCTGTGGGGGGGGGGGCTGGCCATTTGGCCATTTGTAACTAACCCCCTGCCCAAGTCCAGAGGCAAACACTATTCAGCACTGGAAATAATGCTTTATTGAGAGATAAAAAGAAATGCTACAACAGTGGGCGAGACAAAATTTGACTACTACCCAGTAATTATAGACCGGTCCCTACTTGGTCGAGATGCAGAGCCGAAGGAAGTGGCCGTTGCCGAGGTTGACTGGAGGAAGAGGCAAAGGGAAAGGAGCCGCGAAGTCCTGCGAATACACGATGATGCCGAGTGGGCTGCTGCTCGGCGTGTCTAACAATGTGAGAATTTATTTTTTACTTATCCTTTTTTTTCTCTTTGGTTTACTTAGTATTTACTTCTGTATAAAACTTTTGCAATCTTAATATTTTTCTTAGACTAGCTTTACACAACTTTAAGACTCTTTGCGAGTATTTGATGTCGGAGGCTCACGTGACTGGAACCTGCTGCCTTGATTCGAAGGTTAGAGTGGTTATCCATGTTTGATGCCTTAATGCGAAGGCTAGATCCATGTTTGAGGGATTACATTAGTTATTTGTCGTAGTAAGTTATAGAGTAAGAAAGAGAAGGCCAGCACTGTTTGAGATTGTCTCCGTTGCCCACTTCACCTCCTTGGACATTGTCACGTGCATCACCGAACACGGCCAAATCGCTCTCTTCCACTTTGACAGCACCACAGGTCGGAAAATAAATTCATATTGAAATGAAATTATAAAAGTTTTCCTTTTCCATATCAATGTATAAACACAATTTGGCCAGAGAATTAATTTAAATATTTTTTTTAATTCACAATTCAATTATACAAATTTTTCGTCATTACCTCTAAATACTGTAATCTTTTTTTAAATTCAAATTTGAGGTTTTCGCTCCTTTAAGGGCTGACCTGTCGCAAGGGCATGGCATTCCTTCCGCGCGGGGCCCTCGCCACCATTTCATACGCTATGCAGTTTGCACCAACGGAAGCAGACATGACCGACTGGATGGCGTTCCTTCTCATTGGCACTGCCGACGGCAGAATCTTCTGGCTCAACATCACAGGTCCTTTTTTCCAATCTGAAACTATTATATGTTATAATTTTTAATGATCTTTGTATTTATATTCTTCAACAGTTACAGAATTCGAAGACTGACTTTTTTTTCTTTCTTTTTTTCCTCGAGAGCAAAGGAAAGTGATCGCTGTAATTTGCTATGTAATCTTTATCGCTGAACATGGAATAAGGGGTGGCCCGAGGTTCCCTCAAATGTGGGTGGATGTGGGTCTCAAGGGGCTTTGAGAAAACTTCTTCTTCTTACAGACGTGCACATTTTTGGCAGCGAGTCCTCGATGCCCCTTCCCGTGCGCGAATTGAACAACCGCAGAGAAGAGCATTCGATCGAGGAGATGAAATTCCTTCGACAGGTTTCTTCTTTTAAAGTTATTTTTGATAATTCGTCCCTTTCTTTCTTCCTTCCTTTTTTCTCTCGCTCTCTCTCTCTTCCCTCTCGCTCTCCCCTCCCTCGTTCTAATACTCTCGCCTTCCTATACCCACTCATTAGCTCCTTGGGTTCCTATTTACCTTTTGTGCAGACTGAGGATGGTTCATTGACATGCGCGGAGAAGGTGGACATGGCGATTGAGCATCGTGGTGGCACTGTGTTAGTTTTTTTTTCATTTTTTTTTTCTAGAACACGGCCCAGAAGCCATGCTGAAGTACTGAAGACTGACGATTTTATACCATTTACCGATTAGTTTTTTTTAACCACCGAGGCAAGTCCCAAAGATTGTAGCATAAACTATGAAACTTTGAAACCATTTTTTTATGTCTTTAAAGTCTGATTAATTGCTTTGAATACAATTTTAACCATGTTCGCATGGAGTGGGATGCTCGCAACGGTCGACTCTCATCTACAGAGAGCAATCGCTACCCGAGGATGGGGACTCCCGTCAAGGTTTGACATGCTGGTTATTCATTTATTCATTTAGGTAATTATTTACTTTGTCTATTTATCTATTTATTTATCGATTTATTTATTTGTTTATTTATTATATATATATATATACTTTATTTATCTATTTATTTTTTATTTGCAATCGTCTTCGGTATGGGTGAGATCTTCGGTTTACAAAGGGGAATGTGCGTGTCGAAAACCCAGCAAGTCTAGGGTGCTAACTTGTAAACAAGTTGATGTATCGGATGCCTTATCTTCCTTGTGACCAAATGCTTGTATTCAGATGGTCAGCCGGATGTTCGTGTCTCCTTTGAACAACGTAACTTGGCAAAGCCAACATGCGATTGCCGCCGTCAGAGTCAACCACGTCTTGCAGCGATTCAGTGGTCGAGGCTATGAGAAAGTATGTACATTCTTCCTTTTCGAATGCTGAAACACAAAGTAGTTGATAATTCATTACTCTACTGTGTAACGATCATTTAAATTGGTACAATTAATACTTCTTGTCATTCAAAAAAAAGAAGAAATAGTTGAAAGACTTTACAATCATTTAAATTGGTATAATTATTGTTTGATATCCAGCAAAAAAAAATTATTTAGACAATCTAAAATATTCCGATATTGTTTTTCTCAGGCGATTTACGAGCAGGATCACGACAGCGAAGTTCCTCTGGGATGCGTTGCGACTGTTGATGTCAGAGTATTTGAAAATATATATTTTTTTAATTTTTATGATGCTATTCTTTTAGTAAGAATTTTCGTAATAATAAAAAATTGTTTATTGCTATTCTTAAAAAAAAATTCTATAAGAATAAAATCTTTTTTGTAAGAATTTTTTCAAATAGTAATCTTTTCTTTTGCCAGTGGTCGAACGTTTCGCTAGCCTTTGTCGCTTATAAGAACATCAAGATCAGCTGCACCGTGAACAACTTCAGAGAGAAGCTCACCAACGAGGCCGTCAAGCCCGTCTTCAACAACGTGCACAAAGCCGCAGTTCTTGGTAAGGTTTGATTTTTTCCCCTTTTTTTAAATTTTAAAATTTTTTACTTTTATGTTTACAAGTATAAAGGCTAATTGGAATTGTATAAACTTTAAAGAATACGCATTTTCTCAAAGCAATGAGCGCATGCCGCATGGGTCGATCTGCTCTACTCGCGTCAGTGGACAAGAAACAGGAGGTCGTCCTCTCGCTCTTCTCCATCTCAACTCGCAAAGTAGTTAAAATATATCTTCTTTATTTTACTTGTAAATCATCATGTCTTGCATATTTTATTTATATAAACATTTAATTTCTATCCAGCTACCATAATGGGTTCTGGCAGAAAAATGGGTTGTTACGTTGCATTTTGTTCGCATGTCTCTTCACAATCAGTTGTTTTTTGTTAAACTTTTTTTCTAAATTTTTTTTTCGATTAATAGTTTTTATTGCTTCACAATTTTTTCTACGTTTTCCAGTTTGCCATTGCACAGCGCATGTCGACAACCATCGACCGCCCTATGCATGTCGTTGTCTCGATGGGCCCACGTCGGAGTGGAGGGTTTGTACTGGGAAGGAAAAAAGAAAGAAAGAATTAAGAAACAATGAGGTATACAAAGACAATATTTCGCGGAAACCACATTTTTTTATTGAAAATAATCTCAAAATATTTTTTGTTATTTCTTTTTTTCGCCAATCTTTCTATTTCCCCAACTACATATCTGTTTCTTCTCTCTTTCTATGTCTCTCTCTCTCTCTGTCCCTTTATCTCTCTCCCCGTTCCAGAAGTATAAAAATGATTTCAGGAAGCAATTCTTCGTCCTTGTCGTGGGAGCCGATGGCATGGAGTCTCTCCATCTCTGCAAGGGACGAATTGCCAAGTGCCTGGATGAGATTCGCTAAGGAGCGAGACTAAGAAGAGAACGAAATTGTTGATCGTTTGCGTATTTATGTATTTTCTTTGTATCAAGAACTTTGTGAATTTTGCTTATTTTGGAAGTCATCATGTTGTCAGCAATTGCAATTCAGTTCCGCGAATTTTTATTGAGCCCAGATTTAATCTCGCGATCACAAGCTCTTTAAATTCTGATGTTCATTTTTATTATGTTTTTTTCCATTGTTTTTCCGGACAATCCAAGGGATTCTGTGTAGAGAGACACGAACGTTTTGAAGTTGCTCACTCTTGACTCTTTTCGCTATATCTGTACAATCGTGCTTAAATGACTCATACGATTCACTGGCTTTAATTTAATTATATTTCAATGAATTACATTCTTTTGTAATCGATTTGTTGTTGTTGTTTTTTTAGTAATTGTTATTCCTTTCTCATTTGTTAATAAAGATTCTTCGTCAATCACAGATGGCAAAGAGATTGAGCGGTTCTCAACCGTGTTATATTTGAATAAAATTGAATGAAGAGACACTTCCTAACTTCGTCAAAGTTATTTATTGCCTACCGGGAAACCTTCTTTGACACATCGATATCTTACTGACGCTACTTGTTTGCGCTCCAAATTTTCTTTCCTTTGATTAGTTTGAATTGTCTTCCTGCAGATGCCTTTTGACCTTTATTTCACTAGTCAATCGGCACGCGATTCGACGGTCTGACAATGTTCAACTGCGGGGACGAGAAGTTGCCAACTGAGTGGGCCAACCGATCTGGTTGGCAGCCTCCAAAGGATCAGGGCTTCGTAGCTCGGAGATCGCGTGGAAATCTAGTTTTGATCTTGCGCTGGAATGAACCATATTGCTCACAATCATAACATTTTTCATTCCCTATTTCACCCTCTTTCTCTCTACTCCCTATTTTACTCTCTTTCTCTCTCTTCCTCTTTCTTTTCGCACTCTCTCTCCCAGAACTCCATCTGCCTAGAGCACATTCATATACATCATTTTCCCCACATAGAAAATTTTTCTGTTCTCTAAAGTAATACATACGTCTGAAAATAACTCTCTGATGACCACAAAAAAAATGCTCTCATGTTACATGCGTTAAGGGCATACGCGATTCTCCTTCTCTCTCTCTCTCTCTCTCTCTCTCTCTCTCACTTATCACTTGGCCCTATCTTGTCCCTTTTTACCCCCCCCCCCATTCTTCTTTTCGCTCCCTCTTTGGCAAAAGGAGTGAGTTTTTTGCTTCTATAATAATGATTGAGCACATATGTCTGCATGCAGCCAGAGTGGAGAATTTATACATACATGCATATGTATAAATTCAAGCATTACTGACATTTCATAAGTTTTTTTTCTGTTGTAATATGTGCAGTCTTTCTTCATCCATACTCAATAAGCATCGATATGTGATGACTCTTAGTTTGTGCCTCCAAATGCATTGGCACAAAATACCACAACAAATTCGAGAGACAAGCAGATTGTGTCTGATTGCGTCCCAACATCAGCGGTGACACGTCTGCTGCCCGCTATTCCATCTCTGCACTTTTCTCTCCCATACCATTTCCTCTCTCTTTCTCACTTTCCCTTCCTTCCCTCTTTTTCTCTCTTGCTCACTGTCTCTTGCTTAACTCTTCCTCTTTCGCAGTCTTACTTCTCTTCTTACTTCTACCAGAATCTTAGCAAAATCTCTTGTCCTTCAATGTTCCTCTGGATAATGTAGGAGTACAGGTCGTTGCAGTCTCGTCGCAAAATGAAAGCAATCTCTCTTTCCACTTCCATTCGGTCGTGCAGTTACCTTGATCGGAACGCATCTTCATTTTCTTGCACGAGTAGATGGAGAGGACGAAGGAGAGGGAGAGAGCAAGAGAAATATAAAGAGGCAGACAGAAATAGAGCGTCTTACTTGGAGATCCAAATGTAAAATAGGCGTTGAGAGATAATCAGGAGAAATAGGCAAAAGGCGATTCTTATTAGATTCCTATATCTCTTCCTCTGTCACTCTTATCATTCTTCTCTTTCTCTCCACTTTCTCCTCTCTCTCTCCGTCACAGAAACTCCTCGTTTACGCTAACTCCTTGATAATTGATGCCTATCTCCTCCTATCGTGAGTAAGCTCCAACAGACGTGAGTGATGTGCAGCCGAGAGGAGATCGCCAGACTGACCCCCCCCCCCTCAAAGTCGATTGATGCTCCAATTACATCTCTCCCACACAGAAACTCCTCGTTTACGCTAACAGGCGATTCCTGAGACAGTTCTATTCGTTTCAAATATTTTCTTGTTTGACATTAATCTTTTAATATTTATTTTTTAATTGTATATTCATATTAATCCCCTCACTCTTCCTTTTCAAATCATGCATGTTTTTCGTGTATCGTTTGGTCAAGCAGCCGGGCCATGGTTTTTTGTTCTTACTGCGTCTATCTTCCCTTATGCTTCTTTCTCATTCTCTTCCATCTCTTCCTCTCTCATCCTTCACTCACCTCCTGCTTCTTCTCACTGCCAATGTTCATGCTTACCGTATCTAAAAGCGGGAGATTCTTTGTGTCTCTGTGAAAGGTGTGAATAGAGGGCATTCACTCGATGACTGCCATGATCTCCCCCTTCTCTTTGAATAGTTGCCCCCGCTCATTACTCGCTCTCTCTCTCTCTCTCTCTCTCTCACTCTCCCTCTCTCACTCTTTCTTCTTGATCCCTCTGTAATCATATTCAAATTGCTATTGACGCTAGCCATTCATCCCTCTTCTTCTCACCCAATCGCATCTATCCATTCAAATAATTATCGCAGTTGCCATTTCTCGCACTCATTTACTTGATTGGAAGTAGAGAAAATGTGTCCATACACGATGCTGACATTCGCATCCTGCTCGCGCTCTCACAACACGTTGCTTGCTATCCTGGCTGCTGCCCAGTTTATTCAACTCTCTCGCCTCTCTGCCCGGCTGCCCTCTCTCACTCTTATCGTTCATTACCATCTTGTTTTGGTTTAGCAATGCTAGAGCTTGGGGAGAAGGGGAAGCAGAGAGTTTGATAGAGAGAGAGAGGAGGGAAAGAGAGAACAATGAAAGTGAGAAAGTCTTGGAGATAGATCGCTTCGTATCGAATTGACTACATTTTTCATTTTCCTTCATTATCAATAACCAAGCTCTTTTTCCGTGTTACTTTCAAGTGAACGATAGGCGGCGCCGCTTATCATTACTTCTCTTGTCAAAAATGTTTGATGTGATGAATTCCCTTAACATAAACTCTCTGCTTCCCCTCCTCCCCTAGCTCCATCTGCACATTGCCCGATAAGCGAAAGAAAAAAATCGTTGTCAACAAAAACTGTTGTCAGCTTGCAAACTGCAACATTTTTTCCTCTTTTTGCCTTACTTTTCCACCTCTGGTCTGTGCCACATGTCCACTCTCTCCTCTCGCACTTACTCTTTCTCTTATCTTCTCTTCTTTCCGTAATTCTCTCTATCTCTCTCTCTTGCTCTCCTCTCGCACTCGGTCTCTCTCTCTCCTCGCTCTCTTGCTCTCCTCTCGCACTCGGTCTCTCTCTCTCCTTTGCTTTCACATTCTGTCTGACAGAAGTGGAAATGCATTGACCAGAGCGAAAGGGTGCGTGTCCACTTGCAAATGTTCCTTCATTTCTCCCATACAATTTTCCCTAACCCTCACTCTCGCTCGCCGTGTCGCTCTCTATATCGTTCACACTCTTTCCAAACTCTAACTCTATCTGCCCTATCTCTCTCTCATGGTCCACACTCTTTCCCTTCTCTCACTCTCTCGCTCGGTTGGCGTTCTCTCATCGTCCACACTCTTTCCTAGCTCTCCCTCTCCTTGGCCCTATCGCCCTTTCATTATCCACAATCCTCCCCGTCCCTCGCTCTCGCTCGCCCTTTCGTTGTCTCATGGTCCACTCTCCCCTATCTCTCACTCTCTTGCTTGCCTGGTGCTCTCTCATAGTCCACACTCTTTTCTATCTCTCACTCTCTCGCTCGCCCTGCAGCTTGTTCAGCGTCCACTTTTCTTGCCCACCAGATCTACTCAATACGTCTCTCTCTTTCTTCTTCTTCCTCAGCTTCTTCCAGCAACTTTCTCCTCCCTCTCCGGTCATTGAACCATACTCCTCTCGCTTGCGTTGGCATTTATGCTTTTTGTGGTGACAACTGTCGGTCCTGTCGCGTCACGAAAGGGTCCCTTCCTAGTTCGCTGTTTCCCTCCATATGGCCTAGTTGTATATGACTTTGACAACATCCATTTCAGGTACTTCTGTTGTGCAAGGGGAGCTCCATCGGACAGTCGTCAAGCATGAGCAGTGGTGGGCATTTACTCTCTCAAGTATACTTCTGATTACTCTCATCCTTGCGGTTAAAAAAATATGTTCGATGTCAACTCCTTGGGATACGATGATTATAATTAAGAATATATATTAAATACAAACTCTAGAGTCAATTTCGAATAACCCACTGAAATGTGTGCTTTTTCGCATTTCGGATCTCCTATTAGGTGCGCGACTACTTGGTTTGGGTTTATATTTCGATCGTAATCGCCATGACATCTTGCAGACAAGGACACGTCTCTCGACACATCGGGATCACTGTCGAGTGCACTGCAGGAGAGCAGCTCCCTCGACACGACTCGGTCGGACGTGCAGGAGGAGGAGAAGAAGCAGCAGACACCTCCATCTGAAGGCAGAAGAATCACAAGGAGTCCTTCGTTGACTGTAGCAGGTCAGGAAGACTGAGAAGGGCATGTACGCCTATAGAACGGTCACAATTACAAAGGCCTTTGGTATTAATGGCACATATGGAAGGGGAGGATTATGTTGAAGGCATAATGGGAATGGTCAAGTTTCTCATTCTTCTTTAAAAAAAAAGACTCCGGAAGTGGTTTCTGCCGTTTCTTACGGAATGTTTCTTGCCCCTTTCGATATCGTTGTTGCCCAAAGCTCTTTCATCTGTTAAGTCTAAAACCCATCTGATTAGTGAAGAAAACCATAAGTGGATTTCTATAGATGATTATTATTTAGATGCCAGCCACGACTCTGGGCTGCACGAATCGAGTGGCGCTCCGCCAGGTGCCCGTCCGGGCGGCTCCATTGCCATCACTGGCCCGCCGATTCGCCGACGAGACAAACCGGTAAGACTTCTCTCCATTCTCTGTTTCTCTCTCTCACTCGTTCTTTTCCCCGATCTCTCATTCTTCCTTCTCATCTATCAACTCTCCTCCTTTCCAGCACATGTTCGAGGAGCTCGCGCCTCGCTTTGGCTACTGTAAGCCGGGCAAGGCAATTACTGTTCAGGTCGGCTAGTTTATCCAGTTGATTAAGCAAATAGTGATGATTTATTTTAACTCGTTATCATAAAGGTGACAGATGTCCGAAAAGAAACAGGCCTTTAAACCATACTTTAACAGGCCAACGTATACCGCGTCCGGGCCCCTTCCAAGCTGACCGCCTATCACTACAACGTGGAATTTCAAAAGATGGTCAAGGGTACCTGGGAGCCTATGGTCAAGCGGTTAGTCTAGTTATTTTGGCTTATCAGAATATTTATATAAGAGAGGGCTATCACTTCATTGTGCAGAGTCCTGAAAAAGTGAGACGGAAAGCGAGCAGTTTATATTTAGTGAGGACTGTGGACCCAACTTCTGGAAGATTGTCCAACAGGACAACGGCCTTGTCTTCCCTTCCATCGATCGCATGGTCTACAATGATGTCAACACACTCTACACCTCGTGCGTACTCTTCTCAAATAATACACCGTAGTCTTTCACGTTATTTGAAATCGGTAGAGAAATTTCTTCATAGAAGCATTATCTTAAAAGAAAGAAATCACACATTTTCTCTTTGCTCTTACATTGGCATTGGAGCTTTTAAATTTAATTCCATTATGACTTCTTTTTTAACAGGTTAATAAAGGTGAGTTTAAAAAGAAATTTCTATGTTCTTATAGCGAGCGACTTCGCCTGAATCTGGACCGCGCCGACTACCAGACCTTCGAGCTCAGACAGGAGAGCCCGACTCCGGCTGCGGGAAGAGGAGGCGGCAGAGGTGGCCGGGGAGGGCGAGGAGGAGGTCGAGGAGGGCCTGCCAGGGTGGGTGCATTTGCTACTTTATTATTTTCTTGGGCGAATAAAAAAAATTAATTCCTGGTAATTAATTATTTAAAAGTCTGGAAATGAAGGTATTTTTTTAAGTTTTAAAATACTTGTAGGGTCCCGCACCGATCAGAATGCTCGTGAAGCCGGCGCCTCTCCACAGTGTCGCAGTCGGCTCGGACGAGGTCGCGGACCAGTCCTTCCTTCGCGAGTTCATTGACCTTCTCATCACTCAGCAGCATCGATGCCCGCTCAGGTCAATAAAAACTATATAGGAAATAAGATTTCAGAAGTCCCTAACTAAGAATATTCATCGCTATTTTAGCCTTTCAAGTGTTCCCTTTTCCAGTCCAAACCACGGCCGCTTCGTGACTCACGGCCGCCGTCTCTTCCGTATTCCACTTGGGCCCGACGCTGACTTGGTAAGCTTTTTTAGATGCTTTAGTCAGATTTAGATGAGACATACATAAAAGAATACATATCCGATGTACCATCCGGGTTGTTACCTCGATCTCTACGAGACGTAGACTTGAAGACACATTCCTAGATGTTAAATGGATTAGAAGATGAAGTTCTTTTTCTAGTGGAAGTCATCAATCGGCCGCGGCCAAGAGATTTGGCACGGCCTGCACGGCGCGCTGAAGCCGGACTGCGAGGCGGGACTACTGTACAATGTTAACGGTAGTTGACTTTAAGCTACTGTATAGATACGACACTTACCAGTTTGGGGTTGTGTGCTCTCGGCTTTATGACTTAGTCATTTGTAGCCGCGAGTACGCCTTTCTACAAGCTTCGCCTTAATGTCGCTGAATTTTACGGCGAGATTATTCAAGGATACAACATGGGAACGACACTGAGTAATGAGGTTCGTCTTCTAATCAGAATTCTCTAATATGCTTTATCTAAGAGGTACTGTAGAAGTAAGCATCTCGAAGCGAATAAAACAAAGATATTATTCTTATAATTTATAATTTTCTAGATGATCGCTAACCTTGCGATGCACCCACGCGACATCGAGAAATTAATGAAGGAGATTGTTGGTAAGTAGTTTGCCGCAATCATTTCTCAGTGAATACAAAGTTCTCTTACGACGCGTTGGAAAGCTGTTAACCCAGTTGTAGCATTCTAGTCTTACCTTTCAAAATGCCTTTGTGCAAAACTGTATGAAATGACTCAATTTCAGGCAAAAAGATCATCATCGTACATCCCATCAACGGCGAGAAGAAGAAGAAATGCACCGGAATCTCGTTTAAGCCAGCAGCCATTGAGACATTCAGTGTCAGTCCCTTTTTGATCTACTCCTCAGTTGAGAGAGCGCCCTTTTTGCTCTACTAGATCGAATGGTTGATCTGCTCAATCGAGTATAGCCATATTAACGACTGAAAAGAAAATAAATTTAACAAGTTAACACATTTTGCAGATAGACGGTCGGATGATTACGGTCCAGGAATTCTTCTTCAGACAGTACAGTGTTAAGCTCCTTGCGCCGGGGTTGCCTTGCCTTACGGTTCGTGAAGCATCTATCTCTCCCATACTCTACCCTCTTCATTTCTATCTCTCGCTTACTCTCTCTCCCGCTCACCACTCTCTCCCTCACTTCATCCTTCCCTAACCTATGGTAAAATGGATCTGTCAATTTGATAGACCCGCCTTATTTCGACCTCCTCAGGGCCATATCCCACCAGTTTTTTGCAGCATGTTTTAATAGAAACTCGCTGTTCAGCCTACCCCAACCATGATTTCGGGGAGGTCTGAACAGTACTTCACTCTGTCCTGCGATGTACTTAACAATGGCTTTTATTCCATGTCCCTAACTCTTCTCTTTCCAGTTCGGAATCGGCCAGAATCGTGTGTCGATCCCGATGGAATTCTGCTACACTGATGTGGAGCCACGGAAGGTGAGGGGGAAGCTGGACGAGCGGCAGCTGGCAGCCATCATCAAGGGGGGCCAGCGGGTGCCTGATCTCCAGAAGGCACTCATCAGACGGATGACTGATCCAGCCGGTGATCATCTTCCAGCCAGTGATAAGGTTGGTGATAGCATATCGATTGATGACCTTGAATTGGAAAGGGACATAGGAAGGATTACGGTAGATCAGGGAAAAGAAATGGATATGAACGAGGCAGGGAATAAACGGCTGAATCGAGGGTACGAAAAGTTTGTGTTCAACGAAAATTTCAACAAAGTTCGCAGTGGGTTGGGGACACATGTCTGCCCAAAAGCATGTTGGTTGGTTAAAACGACCTTTTCAAGACTGGAAAGAGCAGATGGGAAGAAGTGAATTTTCAGTGGCAGAGTTCCTTCGAAGTCTCCATTGATCGAGATTTCCTCGAGACTGAAGCCAAAGTTATGCCGATGCCGCACTTTGTTTTTGTTAGTTTTTTCTGCACAATATTTTTAAAATTATATTTTAGCCCTATTAGCTTCCATATTAGTGACTCAATTGAAACTTCTTTTACTGCTAAAATATGAGATTAAGAAGTGGAATGGATCATTCTGTTGTGCCTGTTCAGAGAGACCGCGTGACTGTCGCCGAGCAGTGCACTGATCCCCTCCCTCTCACGGAGAAGGCCGAGTCCATGTCCATCACTGTACCCGATGCACGGGTATGTATATTGAGCTTTTTTTCTTCAAAACAGTCTTGTGTTAATAAAGATTAGCGTAGTAAGGAAATCTAAGATAGAATCTGGCCCCCAAGTCATTTTCTACATATAGTCTTATTCGCATTTCTGCTGTTTTTGCAGAACCGTCGTCTTCCGCGTCCACTGCTTCGCAAAACACCGGCCATTCTGCCCCACTTCTACTTCATTTCTCATGTCGAGTGGGTTTCTTTTTTCGGTGTATATACTTGGCAAATTAAACTGTGCTTTCAGCTTGCTTCGTTATGCTTTTGATTCTTTGCAAGTGTTGCAAAGTATTATAACTCATGATGAACAAGATTAACCAAAATAATCTCAGAGGGGAAATAAATGAAATAATTCTTTGCAGTCAAGACCACGACTGGCAGCGTTGTGTCAACTTCGTGAAGACACTCAACGAGTTCGGGGTTGAAGCAGCCGATCCAACCTGCTATCATTCACCCGACTTTCCCAATGTCAATGTAGACCAGATCATGACGACTATCAAAGAGCAGCAGGACAAGGTTGGGAACTGAGAGAGTAGGTAGGGATCGAGAGAAAGAGAGAGAGAATGGAGGTAGAGATAACAGAAATAGTGTTTAAGGCGAAGGAGTTGGAGAAGCTTGAAGAGAAGCGTGTGATTGTGATGATCTTCTTTGTGATGAAGCAGAAGAACAAGCCGCTCTACGGTACGGCCTTGTTATTATATTTGGCTGTTTGTTTACAACAACAAGGACTATTTTAAATTGATTAAATAACTTTTTGCATCAAAATGTTGAAATATCAATACTTTAATTACCCCGAATAAGTTGTTTTATATTTTAAAAAAAAGCTTACTTATTCAGGCTTCCTGAAGAGCTTGTGCGACGTTGAAGTTGGTGTCGCATCGCAGTGTATCAAGAGGTTAGCTCCTTTTCTCTATTCCTTCTCTCTATCTCTCTTGTTCTCTCCCCCTCCCCACCTTTCCTCTCTCTCTCTCCCTCCCTCTCCCTCTCTCTCTTTCTCTTTCTCTCTCTCTCTCTCTCTCTCTCTCTCCTCTCGAATTCTTGTCTATTATTTGCTTTGCATCTTTCTCTTTATCTCCACGTTGTACATTCCGATTTCTCTGCAGTACTTCATTTTTCGGGAGCATAAAATCGATGACAACTAAAAGTTTGGTTTTGAGCCTGTTAATTCCTCATTTTTGTTCTCAGAAGCACCTTCTCCGGCATCACGGAGAGTCCTCAGTTGACATTCACGAATGCGACAACGAACAACCTCGTGCTGAAGGTCATAGGCAAGATGGGAGGACTTCTCTTCAAGCTTGACCGCAACTTCCATAAGAAGTAAGGAAATCTCTCACTCTCTCTCTCTCTTTCTCTCACCCCTATCTCTCACTCTCTCTCTCACGTTATATTTAAACTCTCATTCTCTCTCTCTCATTCCAGCTGGGCGAAGGCGACAGACCCGGAAGATCCGACCCTCTTCCTCGCAATCGATGTCTCTCATCCTGGAGCCGAGGAGCGCGCCAAAGCGGTTTGTATTTGGGGACGTTTAATGTGTGCACTAGCGCAATAATAATACACATTTCCCTGTCATTAACGTTCCCTTTCTTTCATGGTTCGCTTCTTTCCATAGCCAAAAAGAACTTCTGAATATTATTCATAATGACATTGTTCACCAGGTCGTTCCTGTCACAAACAGTATTTCGCCGTTTGATTTATTGTGGAAAAAAGGAGAATAAGGAAGATGAAAGAAGAGCGTCTACTTATTTGAGGCGCAGAAGGCAGAGCAACGCGGCGCGGGCGGCAACGGACGCGGAAGAGGTGGCAGAGGCGGCGGATTCTCTGACAGGTTGGACATCTTCAGTGTTACCGGCTTCGCTGATTATAGGAAAAGGATCCCTAAAGTAAATAACAATTGTTTTGAGAATGTTGAGGAGCCGATTATTTATTTCTCTTAAAATATTTAAGGTAAAATGTAATTTCAGAGTTAAAAACAAATTCCACTTGTGCTTCCAGAAACCGCCGGCCGGGCACGAGTCAGAGCTCGTCCAGCAGCGGCAGCGGAGGAGATCCATTCGAGGGATTCAGCCACTCTGATGCGCCACAATCTGTTCTCGCTGTCGTCGGCAACATTGACACTGATGCCATGCGGTCAGAGAAAGAGAGAGTGGAGAGAGGAAAAGAGTTTAGAGATAGAGAGAGAGAGTGCCAGAGCGAGATAGAGAGAGAGAGAGAGATAAGAGAAATGTGAGAGAGAGAATTACAAGAGGCAAGAGATTGAGACAGCTTATTATGAGAGAAAGACTTTTTGCGTTAAAAACATTTATATTTCATCTCTCTCTAGGAAAAGTGAAATGATGAAGAATGAGAGTTCAGCTTTGGTTCCTCGATCCGCGTGCAGCGGACTTCTCAAGAGATGGGCACTTGGATGGTTGAGCCGATCCAAGAGAGAATCGTCGCATTCCACAAGGTTTTTTTTCTTTTTATTCTCATTCTGCATCATCAAGTGCTATTTGACAAAAGTCCATTCTTCTCATATTTTCTCTCTCAACCACACAGCCATTAAATAAATCCATCTGTCTATCTACTCTCTCTCTCTCTCCCTCTCTTTCCTTCCAGGCCACTGGTCTATGGCCGAAGAACATCGTGGTCTATCGTGATGGCATCTCCAACACGGACTTCCAGTCGATTCTCCAGAACGAGCGGATCTCAATCGAGCAAGCTTGCCAGAATGTTAGGCCTTGAATTAGTTTCGGTGCTCCGAACTTGAAGAATTTATTTATAATTGACGGAATAATTTTTATTTTCAAAGAATTATATCAACTTTTAAATGTATCCCATTGCAGAGATCATTTTATATCATAAAGGCTTGCTTAGAAGACTTGTGTTTAGATTGGCGATCTGAAGCCGACTCTGACTTACATCGTCGCACAGAAACGTCATCACATGCGCTTCTTCCCCATCGACAAAGCTAACATGACAGGAACAGCGTACGTGTTTGTTTTGGGGTTTTTTCTTCGTGGTTTTCAAGTATTATGCTTCTTCATATAAGCCTTCAAATCACATCAATTACAAGTTCAATTTCCTTCCATTCAGCGGAAACCCGCCGTCCGGTCTGTTGGTGGAGAAGACGGTGACTTCTCGCAGCCTCTTCGATTTCTTCATCCAGTCCCACTTTGGCAGCCTCGGCACGGCCCGCCCCACTCACTACACAATTCTCCTGAATGGATGGTGCCCCTCTCCTTCCTTCTGGCAGGTACACGGGATTGTTATGCTTGTATCATTAATTGTAAGTGTTTAGTCTGTTACGTGAGACTGACAAGAATGTATTGCAATTGTATTTATGTTTCTGATCCACTGAAAACGCTCCCCTTGTTGAGACGGTGATCTACGCGCATTCCTTCGCGAACATCCGCACGGACAAGCCGATCTCCCTGCCCGCCCCCCTCCACTACGCTCATCTCGCGGCCAAGAAGGGCAAGGATCACTTCGACCACTTCATGGAGTCAGTTGCTTCAAGTCTTTATATTAGCGTGAGGAAATGTTATCTATGAAAAAGCGATTTTATTAGGCCGTTTCTAAGCATATTCATGCGTGATCGTTATGCTTTCTTTTCCCCCCAGCTGATTCCCATGAATCTATTTGAATGCTCTGTGCAGGAATCCTCCTGAGGACTACATCAGAGCTGCTCCGATTCGGCGAGAGGACATGGAGAGAGCAGCCGTCTCCACCCACCAGAGCATCGTGGACTACGAGGGCATGCCTTTCCTTTGAGGGGCCACTTAGCACCAAATAACGAAGACCTCAGCTAGGCAGGCAGTTGTACCCTCCACCACCTAGTGTAGCCCGAGACAGACACACCTAATGCACGTTTTATCTCTCTCTCTCGCTCTCTCCCTCCCTCTCTCTCTCTCTCTCTCTCTCTCTCTC
Organism: Allodiplogaster sudhausi; assembly: GCA_945643635.1. Taxonomy (NCBI): domain Eukaryota; kingdom Metazoa; phylum Nematoda; class Chromadorea; order Rhabditida; family Diplogasteridae; genus Allodiplogaster; species Allodiplogaster sudhausi. The sequence goes on along the minus strand of CALZFC010000284.1, from coordinate 492,114 downwards.
TTTACACTATTTCCCATGATCTTTGCACTATATTGCCCTCTTCTAGCAATTCATTCCCTTTCACAACACTTGCCTTAACTACAGATCTGCTTTGTTTTTCTTAACACCTGAAAAGGTTGGGATGCTCCATGTTTTTTAATCGGTAGTTTTTACCATGTACCATACGATCATTCATTTCAGATTACTCTAACACATCTTTTTTATGCCGTATAACGGCGATCTCTCATTAGGCAATCGCTAAGAATGTTGTTTAAACCTCCTTAAATTGTCTCATAATAGATTGTTTTCTAATAACATGTGCATATCTTTGTGCCTTTTTAAGATTACATCTTTTTATCGCTCACCCAGGTATTTAACTATCTTCGCTCTATCGATGTTCATACTGATATTTCGTTGCATTTCATAGGTTGCATTACTGTTTTATTCGCAAGTTGAGATATTAACTACTTTGCTATAATTTAATATTTTGAATACACAATATTGCAATGTTTCGATCTCTAATATTTAATTAATAAGGAACCACCAGAAGGTCATGGACTCATGGCTATTCCCTCGGCGCACGAATGCAAATAAACGAGGAGCGTTTCTCGAGTTACCCTAGGTGATCCCAAAGAAAGCGAAGCTAAACACTAGTCAAAAACGATTCTTCTAGCTTCCTTTCCTCTGTTGCACGTTGCATAAAAGTGAGCATATGTATGTGCTCAGAACATAAACATTGCAACAATCAAACGCAATCGTCCAACTTATGAAACGTGTCCTTCGCTTCATGAAATCCTCTGTTCGAGAAAGAAAATGCCTATGTTCGAATTTTATTTTTTTTTTCATGAAATAAATTTTTTTCACAATATTCATCGCATTTTTATCAGCTCATATAATTCGGTTCTAAGAGTGAACCGTGGATCTTAAAAGTGGATCTTCATCAGACAGATGGAAAATGCAATCAATACTTGCGAGCAGCCCGTGTCTTCTCTAAAATTGTCAGGCCAGTGACAATCGATAGCTGTGCTGTACGACAGCTAGAAGTAACAGTGAATGATTATTCCACATCTATCGGTGTCTCTCTCTCTCTCTACCACTCTTTCTCTCTCTGCTCACTATCTCTCTCCATCTCTTCTCTCTCTGTCTCTGTCTCTGTCTCTGTCTGTCTCTCTCTCTTTTTCTCTCTCTGCATCTCTCTCTCTCATTCTTCCGCTCTCTTTATTTCTCTAACTCGCTATATTTCGCTCTGTTTCAAATTCGTATCTTCCAACTCAAACTGAAATTCAACTCTTCCAAATGTTTGCCCCTTGCAGGCGAAGCAGTTGAAAAAGGCATGCATTCTATTGTTTAATTTCTTCTTCTTCGATTACATTCTTTCCTGCCATCTCTAGGCCTAGGAATGTATAAGACATTTCCGGTTCATTTGACACGCAGTAAGAACAAGCAGAATAATATCAATTTCTTTTTTTGACATTCTGTTTGTTAAAGATCGTGTGATACATTTACATAAATAAATTATGATTAGATATTTGTAATGTCAGTGCAGTAAAAACAAATACGATATTGTTTTCAGCTCCCTCCGGTTCTTAACCGTTAATTTTGACCGTGGATATACATATTACAAAATGTCGTGAGTTATTATTGTAAAAATGATTGACGCTTAAATTTATAATGAGAAGATTGTACTGCCTTTCTTATAGCACGACGTCCTCAAGCTGACGGTGCGTCTGAGACGGTAGAATGAGCCAAGGTTGCATACAATTCTTTTAGTTCTTTTGTGCCAAATGTAAGTACATATATATGAATATGTATTATACGTACATACATATGAACAATACTATTGAATCTCATACGGGAGGGAAACATCTTCCTTTCTGCCGAGAACGGGAAGAGGCAGTGGTCGCCGCCCTCTCGGATGCACTCGACCAAGCATGCGCTGTCTCCTCCACCGATGAAGGCATCTCCTCGGCCAAGGAAGACCCATCACATCAACAGGAACAGGCAATAGTAAGCGATTTTTTGACTTCAAAATTATGTTTAAATGCAATTAATAGTTTTCCATTTTACTCCCTTGCCCCTCTCTACCTCTCTCTCCCTCTCTGTCTCACTACTCCATTTCTCTCTTCACTCTTTCTCTCTCTCTCTCGCTCCTTCTCCTTATCCCCAACTCTCTCCTTTCCTTCAGCATCACGCGGAGTCTCACCCGCCGTATCGGTTAAAAACAGCACGTCCGCCTCGACGGGCTCGGTTGTCGGGCCACCCATGCGCAAGAGGGATCGACCGGTGAGAAAGGGAGAGAGAGAGAGAGAGAGAGAGAGAGAGGCAAAAAGAGGGAAACAGAGAGATAGAGACGATTTTGAACTAGACAAAGAGAGAGGAAGAAAAAAATCTACAAATAAGTTTAAAAACTTCAGCATGAATTCCTCGAGCTCGCCAAGCGACCTGGATACTGTAGGCCGGGCTCGGATCTAACTGTACTGGTGAGCTATCGAATTATATTATTTATCCTGCATTTCTAAATTCTTCCTTCCTTCCTTTCGTTCTCTTGATTTTTGTTTTTGGTTAGTCATTTCCAATAGATTCTCAATTCTCTCTCTCTCTCTCTCTCTCTCTCTCTCTCTCTCTCATTCTCTTTCTCTATCACTCATTGTTTCCGGGTCTCTCTCCCTATCTCCCCTTCTCTCTCTCCCTATACCCTCTCTCTCTCTCTCTATCCCTCTGTCTCTCTCTACCTCTCTCTCTTGTAGACCAACCACTTCCGCCTGACGATGCAAGCGTACCACTACAACATTGAGATGTTCCGCATCGTTAAAAATACCAAGCAGGAGATAACAAAGCGGTGAGTAGAAATGAAAAAAAAAGAGATGAATAGTCTGACACAGAAGGATGCGAACAAATAATTCATTTAAAAAATTTACGTCGAAAGCACATAGTAAATAATTCTTTTTACATTTATATTTTAAAAAATAGAAATGTTTGCAGTGAAGTGTGCGCGCCACTCTTCTTTCAGTTCTTCCTGCAGGACAACGGCCGCTACTTCCCGCCCAAGGAACTCATGGTCTACAATGACGTCAACACTCTCTACACGCTGTCAGTCTGAACCTTTCACTATGAGCATTTATTTATTTATGCTTAAGAAAGTATTTTAGTGATTGTTATTGTTTATTTTCTGGGTTTTTTCTTCTATATGTACTTTTCATATGCGCATACATAAATATTTTACTGTTCCTTGGTATATAATTCGACATGATCTTTCATGGTAATTCAAATTGAAGGGAGAAGCTGCGGCATCCAGAGTTCGCTCGCGGCGCCACGGCGATCATCCCTCTCGAGGTGAAACGTCGCTCGCCGCCGCCGGTGGGGCGCGGCGGAGGGCGCGGCGGCGGGCGTGGCGACCCGGCAAGGGTATGTTTGCAGATTTACAAGACTTTCATAAGGGCCTATCTATATCGACATTCGCTTTTGTTTATTTATGTGAACCCATATTCTTTTGCGATTCCTTCTTCTTCTCCTTCAAAACGAAATTCTCTTTCATTCTTCGTTTCCTTGAATTTATTTTCTACATTTCTTCCTTTCCACCTTCTATCAACTCACCTCCGTCTCCCACCATCTCTCTATCTCATTCTCTCTGTCTTTCTATCGCTCCTCTCTCTCTCTCACTCTCTCTCTCACACTCTCTCTCTCACACACTCTCTCTCTCTCTCTCTCTCTCTCTAGCCGCCTGCCCCGATAGAGATGCACATCAAGCCAGCTTCGATGCACGTGGCCTTCAACGTGATCACGGACAGCATCGAGCAGCAGTCCTTCCTTCGCGAGTTGATCGATCTCGTGCTCACGCAAAAGCATCGATGCACTCTAAGGTTTACACTCTTGTTACTCTTCTCAAAATGACCAGTCGAAATCTGCTTTGACTTTCTTCTCACCATCAGCTTGTATCACCCAAACTATTACTTAATGAAATATCAAAAATCCAGAGATAGTATGCGAAACAGAAGATGACTTCTCCTTTAGCCCGACGTACACTTCCTTCGTAACACGCGGCCGCTGTCTCTTCAAGGTGCCCACGAAAGAGGAGGACGGCCTGGTCAGTATGTCTTCTTAATAAATATTCTTTTATTTACATTTATTTTAATGTAAAAAAAAATCGATTGATATTTTGCGGATTCTCTAATAGAGTGCATACAGTCCCATTTCTGCAGTTCTCACACGACATCGGTTGCGGCCAACAGATCTGCCACGGCCTCCACGGCGCGATCAAGCCGGACTGCCCGCAGCAGCTACTCTACAATGTCAATCGTCAGTCCGCTCTTTATCTCTCTCCCTATCCGTTTCTCTTTTCCTCTCTTTCTTTATCTCTCTTAATCTCTCTCCCTCTCATTTTCTTCATCTCTCTCTCTCTCTCTGTTTCTATCGGTCTCATTTATTTATTTCAGTCTTTGAAGCTCAAATCACTATGTTCAGCATCCGATTCCGCGTACTACAAGATGAATATGCAAGTCGCGATGTTCTACGCCGAGATTGTCCAGGGCTACTACATGGGCCGGGAACTCAGCCGGGCGGTACGGTAGCAATTGTGTTGTGATTGAGTAAGAGAACTCGCAGAAACAAAGCGTATTGTTTTCCAGACACTTAGAAACATCGCCATGAAGAAAGCAGACATTGACAGGCTGCTGAAAGTGATTAAAGGTGAGCAGTCATTCCCAATTTCTTTTTCTCTCTATCTTTCTTCATTCGATTTTGCTTCTTCACTCCAGTCCTACGTCTTTTTATTTTCTTCTCCTATCTATGTCTCTCTCTCTCTCTCTGTCACTCCTTTCATCTATCTTTCTCTACCCACTTCACTCTTTCCATTCTCTAAGCTCTCTACCAATCAGGCACAAAGATCGAGATTCGCCATCCGGAACGTGGCAGGCTTGTGAAGAAGTGTACAGGCATTTCATTTTATCCGGCTTGCAAGGATTTCTTCGATGTGAGCTTTTTAACGTTGTTTTTACTTATATTTTTTTAGACTTCTTGCAAATTCGCTGTTTAAGAAATCTTGCACTCGGAGTAACGTTTGTTATCTTGCAGTGTAATGGCCAACGCATGTCCGTGGAGGAATACTGGTACCAGCGATATCAAGTCGAGTTGGAAGCGCCTGGCCTGCCCTGCTTGCTTGTCAGTATTACACAGAGAAGTAAACATAGAGTTTATTGCTTAAGGCAGGTATGACAAATTGGTTTTAGTTTGGCGAGAAGCCGAAGCAGGTGAGCTATCCCATGGAGTTCTGCTACACGATGGACGAACCGATGAAGTACAAGGGAAAGCTGAGCGAGCGACAGCTTGCAGCCATGCTACGGGTATGAGAAAGCCGCGTTGCTTCTACATACATTCAAATTCAGAGTTCATTTTGTTTTAATTAATACTCTGTAAGATTTTATAATCCCCTCCATATCGCAGGACATTTATCCAAAGTGTTTGGTTCTTAGGCAGGTCAGCGGAATCCGATGCAGCAGAAGGCGCTAATCGAAAGGCTCACTGCCCCCGGCGGAGCGCATCTTCCTTCTCAAGATGAGGTTTATTACAACAGTAAATATGTATTTATTTAATTCCGCATGATTACTCTCCACGACAATCTCCACTTTTCTAGTGGCAAGAAGCTTTCGGCATCTCGGTTGAGCGAACTTTCCTCGAGGTAGAAGCCAAGTATCTTCCTCGGCCGAAACTTTCTTTCGTTAGTCTTCTTTCTCTCCATTCATTTCCACTCAGCCATGGTTCCCCTTTCTGCTTCTCTCTCTCTCTCTCTCTCTCTCTCTCTCTCTCTCTATCTCGCTCTCTCTCTCTTTTCTCTCTCTATCTTTCTCTCTCTCTATCTCTCGCTCTCTCTCTTTCTCTTTCTCTCTCTCCTTTCTTCAGAAGCACGTCCAAACAGAAGACGCAATCATTGGCGATGTTCTCGAGATGAACGAGGCGGCCGATGCGTACACGATCACCGACAAGATTCAGGTGGGCGGAGTCTAATCGTAAATCCTTTCTCTCCCTGTCTCTCAACCTCTTCTTGACTCTCTCTCTCTCTCTCTCTCTCTCTTTCTTTTTCTCTCCTGTCTCTCTATCTCTCTGAGTCTCTCTGTGAGAGGGAGAGAGAGATGGAGAGAGAAGAAGAACTGATTCAGAATGCCCAAGTGCCTCGCAAGGTTCTCCGAACGCCGCACGCGGTTCTTCCATTCGTGTACTTCGCTTCAACTTGCGAGTGAGTTTCATTTCTTACGCTTCAAAGTGTCACTGAGTGAAAAGTGCGCTGAGAAGTGGAGCAGGTTTATATGTGTTTGTAAATAAATAAATAATTGATAATGAAAAAATCTTATACCCATGATTTCAAGCGGAATTCCTTTGCAGCACGAACAAAGATGCCGCGCGTGCGGAAAACCTCTGCGAGATTCTCAAAAATTTCGGCCTCGAGGTCGGCACTGCCGACCTGTATCGTTGGCCACACTTCCGAGAAGGATGGGATATCCAGGACATGAAGAGATACATCCACAAGGCTATCAATGACGTCAGTTGGGAGAGACAGAGAGACAGAGAGAGACATAGAAAGAGAGAGAGACAGGGAGAAGCGAGTAAGAGAGGTTTTTGAATGGTTGACAGATCTTTGAACAGACTGAAAAGATTAATGTTCAGTAAACATCTTTAAATTCTAGTTAATGTTCAGTAAACATCTTTAAATTCTAGGCCAAGGAAGCCGAGGAGAACGTACTGGGAAAGCCGGTGATCCCTCTGATTGTCTGGATTATGGAGCACAAGAACAAGGAGATGTACAGCTCGTTCAGATATACAACAACAGCGACAAGAAAAAAATAAAATTATTTTTCTTTTTTGATAAAAAATGTAATGGATCCATCGTTTACCTTTTAAATTTGCGTTGAATGAATGAGAAATAGCGGGTGATCAACATTAGGTGACATCAAGCGAATGTGCGACGTGGAATACGGCGTTGCATCCCAGTGCATTCTCCGGTCAGTATTATTTTTTTTATTTATGTATTTTATTTATTAAAAAAAGTTAAATCAATATTTCAATCTATTCTTTCTTTTCTCCTCACAAACGAAATATTTTGTTAACATACTTTAGCAAGTCAGTCTCATCCTTTTTGAAGGGCGACTTTCGACAAGATGGAGGCGTCCCCACACGGGCCGACCTCCTTCAACAACTCCACAACAAATAATATCATCCTCAAGATTGTCGGCAAACTCGGCAGCCATCTCTACAAGATCGACCGCACCTACCACAAGAAGTGCTTTCATATTTATTATTTGTAGGCATTTTTCATTTTAGGAGAATACTTACTTGTGCATGCTTACATTATATTAACATGACTGTTCATTGCCATCTCAATGTCTCTTCAGCTGGGCCCAGGTCACCGATCCGAAAGATCCGACGCTCTTCATCGCAATCGACGTCTCGCATCCTGGCGCCGAAGAACGTGCATTTAAGGTGCATTCCCTTCAAAATACGGATTACTATATACTTTCGAAATATTTCATTGGATCCGTGCTGAATCCGTGCTGGACTCGCAAACTTTCAAATTCCGTTCAGGCAAATCGCGCCGAGAACCGCAAGAAGGCTGGCGAAGGCTACTCATACGCAGATACGCCTCGTTCAGTCATGGCCCTCGTCGGCAACACCGACTTTGACGCGATGCGGTAAGTGGTGGACGGGTGGGCGTGGCTTGCACACGAATGGGCGGAGCTTAAGTGAGGGCCATAATGACTGCATACAATTTTAGCTACGGTTGCTCGGTGCGTGTACAACGCGTCTCTCAAGAACAAGTGATGTGGATGGTCGAGCCGATGAAGGAGCGCATCAATGCGTTCCATGAGGTTTGAAAGAGAAAAGTGCGGGAATATTTAAATATGTAGCTTATAAAATGGTATCACTGCTGCTTATCCATACAACATAGTTGTACATGGCCGAATGTTTTTTTTCATTCAAGAGACTGGGAAGTATCCGAACCACTTGGTGGTCTACCGAGACGGTGTCTCCGACACTGACTTTAAGTCCACTCTCTACAACGAGACGCAGGCAATCGAGCAAGCACTTTTTGAGGTCGGTTATTAAAGATTAAATTCAATTTATTAAATATTTTTCAAAATTGTTCTCTTTTCCTTCCTTTATATATGATCTGTAGTAACATGAGAGCGAAAGAATTAAGATCGGCGGCGAAGACATGAAGACAAACGTGACGATCACTTACATCGTTGCCCAGAAGCGGCATCACACTCGCTTCTTCCCCGTAGACCCGAACAACAGGAAAGTCGTTTGCAAAACGTTAGTCCTTTCAAATGCTTGTTAATTTATTTCTTTGGAACTTTTGAAGTTTATAATGTTTTTTTCTTCTAGGAATTAATATTAATATTTCGCTGTTGAGTGGCAACCTGGAGCCTGGCCTTCTGGTCGAGAAGACCGTGACTTCACGTACGCGTTTCGACTTCTTTATCCAGTCACATTACGGTATCGTTGTCCCTTTCAATTACAGTTTCTAGTTATCCTCATTTAGAGTCCATTTCTGACAGATGTAATTTTTGGTGCAATTCAGGCTCTCTTGGAACTGCTCGACCAACTCACTACACTGTACTCAGAAATGATTGGAACACCTCTTGCTCTTTCTGGCAGGTGTGGTCACGTTTACCATCTTCTTTTTGTTTCTTTCGCTCTCTCTGTCTATCTCTCGTTCTCTACACCCCTCTTTCTCTATCACTGTCATATTTTCACTTTCTTTCTCGCTCTCTTTCTTCCTCTCCCACTCTCCGTTCACCTCTCTCTCTATCTCTCTCTCTCTCTCTCTCATCTCATCTCTCCCTCCGTCCAGACAGTGATCTTCTGCCACTCCTTCGGCTACATCCGCACGAACCGCCCGATCTCGCTGCCTGCGCCCCTCGCCTATGCTCACCTCGCGGCCAAGAAGGGCAAAGTGCACTATGACAACTTTGCAGAGTCAGATTTACTATAATAGTTTTACCTGCCAATTTCCCCAAGAGTCTGGCTTCTTTTCACCAGGAAAATGCAAAGTATTAAAAAAGGGACTTGAAAAATTGAATTGGTTGCAGACATCCAACCGAAGACTACATCCGCTGCAAGGAGGAGATTTGCAAGGATGACATGGAGAAGAAGGCTGTCACCGTCCATCAGACACTCATTCGCTTCGGCGGAATGACTTTCGTCTAGAGAGAGAGAGAGTGGAGAGAGAGACAGAGAGGGAGAGAGCGAGAGAAAGGAGGAGATACAGAGAGAGAGAGAGACAGAGAGGGAGAGAGCGAGAGAAAGGAGGAGATAGAGAGAGAGAGACAGAGAGGGAGGGATGTCTCAAACAGTTTCTGGTCAGACAGGCTGATCAATTAGTTTGGTAAATAGAAATGCTAAACACGTTTATGGATAACTCATTCTTATCGCAAGATCTCGACTATGTTTAAAGGCAAGTCAAAGATTTATCCTGTTTCTCTTGAATGCTAATGAATTTATTTGTACATTTTGCTCGATTTTCTTGAAATTTTCTTATCTCATTCCTTTCTTCGAAATTGACTGTAAATACAGACAGTACTGGCCAAAAAGGATATTTTTCGCTCAGGTATGGTTCAATGAAACCAATATTCAGCTACTTGAAGGCTGGTATAAAGAGCCAACTCTAGAAATTTCATAAACTTTCTTCATCCTCGAAAAATATATGCAGGGAAAACCTAAATCTTGGCCAGCACTGTTCACTGTTTCAAAACAAAATCTTGTGGTTAAAAGTTTTCTCAGACCTCTAGCTCAGCTAAGCCCTATTCCAATTTCTTTGAAGCGAATGCTTATTTTTCTCTGCTTTATTCATTTTTAAAGCGATGCAACTTCTCATGGAATTCTCAGTACCACTTCCATTGTATGCAAGTCGTTTTTTTTAAACAGATTACTCTTTTCCGTCATCAACCAATCTGCAGTCAACTTTCTCCATGAATTTGTGTTCGTGATATGAAGCCTTACATTTTAGTCACTTAATACTGTTCCGTTTTGTGTCACAATTCTTTTAAAATCGCAATAAAGTTTTGTTTAACTTATATTTCTTCTAAAACCAAAATGAAGATATGAATATGGAAAGAATGAAAAGTTCTTTGCCGAAAACAGAGTTCACTGCGAACCAAAATGAAGATTATAATATGGATATTCCGAATTCCCCAAGTCGAAAACACAGTTCATTCCTACTCGTTTCCCAGAGTGCGCGTGGTCGCCTCTTTTCGTCGCTTTTATTTTCGCCGTCGAAATCACTCGACTTCTTGACTGACCATGCTACTTCCTCTTCTCATCGTCATTGCCTTCTCTTCTCTTTCCTCCTCACAATCTGCTTCTCTTTCCTCGCTCTCTCCTCCCATTGGCACTGAAAATCTTCCAGTCATCGAAAATGAAGACGGCGGCAGCACCGAAAAACATTCTGTGGCTAGTTATTTCCCAAATGGAAATTACATATAACCCATATCGAAAATTAATATTAAAAGATTGAGTATAGAAAGCGAAGCTATTATGTAGCTCCGAAAATGACTCTCTCTTTATTGTTTTATCCAGGTCAAAGGTGAAGTGATTTAGCCGACAAATTAAAATTCTACATACATACATATATGTATGTAGTCGAGCACCAAAAATTCGGCCAAAAATTTCTTTGTAAAAATTAGCAAACATTCATAGGTTCAAAAAAATAATGTTTCGAGCTTAAGATTTTTTACACTGGAAAGCCATTCATGCACGTAAAATGCCTCACGAACATTGTCAACATCACGGAGATCGAGCCCATGTAAGGAAGAAGATAAAATTTCGAAGTCATTTAAAAATAGTTGGGCTAATATTTAAGTGTACTACTAAATCTCTATCTCTTTAATGGAATGAATGAATTGAGTCCGCACTACAAGAAGCTGAATCTTCGGTACGTGTGCTGGACGGGCGCCCGCCTTCTCCCGAATGGCTCATGGCTCCTCACGCAAAGGCCGCTGGCAATCAGCCAAACCAAGGCTATGGCCTTCAAGGTCACCATTTTCATCGCACTCTTTTTGTTATCACAAAAAGATTGCAGACACATTTTATTAAAATTTATTGGGCCATTAGCGTGAGAGAGCATTTGAGTAGGAGAGAGAGATGAATCAGCGAAACTCAAATCGATCACGATTCAGTTTTCTAATTTCAGTTGTTGTAATCTCTTCAGGTGGACAATAAGACCGACAACGTTCGCCTTTGCACGAGTACGCGCTTCGAGCGAGTCTGCGTTGGCGAAGGCTGCAATGTCCCCTTGAGTCTGGACGATGCCGACTTCGTGGTCTGCCTCCCTCACCCCCCCTCTCACTCTCTCTCTCTCTCTGCAGGAATGCTACTCTAACATCACTCTGCGCCATAACTCTTCCCTCCCTGCTCTCTCGCCCGCTGTCCTTCTCTCCTCTCCCCGCTCTGCTCCTCTTGCTACTCCTCGCCTTCTTGGCTCCCTCGATAAGCTCTTCTTCAACGCCGACATCGACGGCCCGAATCTCTTCCTCGACTGTTACGGCAGCAGCCCCGCGGATCCGTTGGATGACGAACTATAGTTTGTCTCTACAAAAAATCGCGATACATTAAAAAGATTTTGGATTAGAAAAAAATTACTTAAATTACTGCAATCTACTAGAGTTGAGAAAAAAGCTCCTGAATAATTGCAGCGCTGGCGAGGAAATGCGCACACGCGCGTGCCTCGTGAGTGCAAGGCTAGCAGAGACTGTAAACGAGCAGGAGGAGTGGATCTTCGAGCAGAAGGCAGCCACCCTCACGCTCACGGAGATTCAAGACATGGGGGTTGCCAATCTTCTTCTTTAAAAGGAGGGCGATCACCGAAAATTATTTGATATTTCAAATTGCCGGGGCTCTTCTCACTCTCATTCGTGCGTGCTATTTTCACGCAGCGGGTTTGTGCGAACTGCGAAATAGCACGTGAGAATGGGAGTGAGGAATCACAGAACAGACGCGGCTATTCGAGCCAGCGTTAGATATTTTTCAGTGACACCTTTTATCTCTCACTTGATGTCTGAGGAATTTAGAGAGTGAAAAATCAACATACTACATATAGTCATAGTCGAAATGTTTAATTACTTTAAAACTTTTCTCGATTCGATTAAAAATTATTTGAAGAAATTATAAGCTTGTACTGACAGCCCGCTTCGTATGATCCTACCATCTGCAACATGACTTCATGGCTCCGCTACTGCTTCAAAAATATGTGCAATGATGAGGCGTTTGAGACCAACAACTTCTTTGTGGTGAATGGAGAGAGGGAAAGGGAGAGGACGGGAAGTAGCGCGAGAGCGAAGGAGAGTGAGGGAGCAAGGACGAGAGAGCGAGAGGATGAGATTCAGAGATCGAGAAATAGAATGAAAGTGAGAGAGAAGCTAGTTTGTATGAGAAATATGGAAGAAGCGAATGAAGAAGGAGACTACGAATCCTTTGCAGAAGTGCATGAAGCACCGAACGAACCTAGCAGAAGGCAAAGTGGTGGGCTTCGCGGTCAGACATGTCTTATTTTCTTTCCTTTTCTGTTCCTAATTAAGCATTATAATTCGAAAACTGGTTAACCAATCAACTACATATAATCCATTGTATTTCATAATAAAATTGTCACCGCTGGCTATTTCCCCAGTTCCAGCTCTCGGGGAAGTCGCCAAAGAAAGACGCAGAAACTACATCTTCTGCCGCCTCTGGCATCGCCTCGTTCTTTGCTTTCTCGGCCACGCTTCTCCTGTCGGCTGCACTGTAAAAGATCTTCGTTTGACGGGGAAACTTTTTAAAATGCTATCGAGTAATTTTTTTTAAATAATCTTTTTTGCTGGAAAGTTTTCCTACAAGATTTATTTGAAGATATCTGCAGTGTTCAAACTGAAAAATTGTGATAATCTTAGTTGTGACGCCGATTTCCTTGGCCGATGAGATGAGGGCAGCCAATAGGAGAGACCTCTTCATGACCCTTTCACTGACCACGAATACTGACTCCACTAACCAACCGCATCACTCACGTGTAATTTTGCAATAAAACCATCACCCTCATCTATAAAAGCTGGTGACGAAAAAGAAATATTTTGGATGCACATTTTAAGCAAATCTTTTAAAGTTGTGATGAAGAAAGTTCAGCATGTGGAATCCATCATTTAATAGATGAGTTATAATGATTTTAATATGTTCGCGGTAGATCATTGAACTTATTCAGATGGATACAAATGCTAACTATTTATTTGAGTACGTTTTGGACAGCTTTGTTCCACAGCACAGATTGATGTATGTAAGTAGGAGTCCATCTTTGAAAAACAGTATTGCAAGATAGTTATCTGGATTCATGAGAACACAAGGAACTGAATTGCATCAATCGAGAACTCCATGAAGGCAGCACGCACAATGTGGGATTAAACTACAATTAAACCAAAACATTATCGCCGCTATGTCCTACATACAACCAACTAAGCCATCTATCCTATAAAAAACAAGCCGAAGATTTAAGAAAATAAATTATTTTGTTCAGCACGCCTGAATGTGCAACTTATGTAGGTGATTTTGAGTGATCGATTTTTTTTTCTTTCTGATTTGTATACCAACGAAACTAATAATCTACTACTGGAAGTCTGATAATATAAATAAGCAACTCTGAAGATTTCACAAACTTTGTTCTATTTTAAAGAAAAGTATGCATAAAAACTCAAAACGTGCACTTTTATTGCACGCTGTTGTAGTTCTGAAATTGTAATGTAAATTAAATGCTAATGTAATGCTAATTCTGTGTACTTTTATAAAGTGCAATTAAAAAGGGTGTAAGGGAAAATGTGAATAAAGATTGATTAACGTGAAGAGCCCTGCAGCTCTCATCTCATTTCACTTTACACCGGCGGCCGTGGCCAGTTGTCTACATCGAGCGCAAATGGACAAGGCATTTGTCAGTCGTCGCCGTCGTCTTCAATGCAACTTTTTCACAAAAAAAACTTTTCCAATTGAAAATCATATGTTATTATGCAATTTTCCAACGAAAATCTCTATTATCCTTACTCGAAATTTGATCGAAGCTCCGCCCATCCGTCTCTAGCCAATAATTGAGAAATGCAATTTAGATTTCAAAATGTTTAATTTTTCTTAAGTATATTTACTGGAAAAGGAGTTTTCCAAATTGAAGAAGCGATTCATTATATAAAAAAAGATTAGGAAAATCTGCTGGAAGCTCCACGCTCCCGTCCAGTAAATCAAGTGGAATTGCAGCTCGCCGGGGTCATTTCAATGGCTTCCGTGCTCTTCTTGGCCGTGACATGTGGCAAGGGACACAAGAAAGGGAAGGCACGAGCGAGGACATCGCGAACCGCGAGCAAGTCGAGGGCAGTCACTTCAGCCACTTCTAAGCACTCTCGCATCTCCAAAACATCCACCTTTAGGCACCGGAAGAAGCGAAGTCAGAATAGGCGCAGTTTGAATAATTAGCAAGAAGACATATTGTAACTTCCAGAGGTCTCGAAACGTCGGAAGGTTAAGCCACGCAGAGGCAGCAAAGCGAGCGCGTCACACGTCAAGTCCATGTCCTCCGAGATTATCGCAGAGGCCGGCTTCACACGCAAGAGCCCGAGAGGTACGGAATATCGTTTGATTTCGGATTCCAATCGATTGAATTCGTGCACACCACTCGACAGGTGCATAAGATGTTTAAATTAAAAGTGAATCTGAATGCGACCACTCGTAACTATGCAAATCACAACGGGAAAATTATTTCAAACAAAAAAAAACTAGAAATTTTACATATGCTAATTGACTACAACTAAACTTACTCAAGTACAGAATAGATAATGGTAGAATATTATTTGAAATAACAATGGAATTATTCACAGGCCAGCTTCGTCGTTTGATCACGGTGAACAGGCCGAGTTACTACTGCAAGATGTACGCGCTCAGAACGGCAAATCCGTCAGGAGAATCTCGATTATTTGTAATAGTACGAGAGGCAGTTTTTACCGGGCTGGATTGGGGAGACGAAGAAACGTGCGTAAGGGAAGATGACATTTCTGTTGTTGCAGGAAGCACTTCGCGCAGCCCTCCCGATGGGAGTACGTGAAGATGCCGGAGGTCTGCTGTTTCCTGCACTCTTTGGCTCTCGAATGGAACCTTGGACATCTTCCATGGATTCCTGCCGCTATTTCCTCTGTATTCATAGGCTGAGAAGGGCGGGAACGACACGAGTTGCTTGCTCTTCCTTCGCGAAGTTGTCAAGAAAGACAAGAGACGCATCATCCTTCTCTCCAAGGAGCAGGTTCCAGTGGATCGAGGATAATATAAATTGATTAAAACTTGATTCAAAAAATATATTGAGGGAGTCGATCGTCTCTTCGCGATTCCGGAGTTAGCATCGGCGAACTGTGGTGAATTCACCTTGCATTGTCAGGTTGGATCTACTGCCGCACCCTTCCTTTGTGGCCGAGTGGGTTGTGGGAAAGATTGAGACGCGAAACATGCCAGTTCTTTCCCCCCTCAGGACACAGCCTCCAGGACGGACACGTCGGCACTGTCCGCTCAGCGTATCAGCATCTTCACGCATTCGGGAAAGAAATGCGGAGTGCAGTTCTTCAACTACTCGCACTTCGTCAACTTATACAAAGAGGACAGCTACACGGTAAGTTTAAGAGAGCCTCTCTGTTAAACTCAAGGAGGCTTCTATAGGCGCCTGCCCCAAGGAATTTTTGTTTTATTTTACTTTGGAAACATTATGAGGGATACATCTACTATTCATAAAGAAGAAAATGTGGACAAAAAGTTTGAAAAAATTTTTTTCTCTTAGTTATAAGTAATAATGTTCAAAAACTTTGGAAGCCCATATCTAACGTTATACTTATTATTTCTGGAAAATCTTTTCAGTGTTCGATTCCTTGTTCAAAACTACACAAAAAAGTCCGTGGTGACCATTTCCGAACATTTTTATTTTTATGAGTTTTATCAATTTAAGTTTTTCAAATCTGGTTTTCAGGCAATAACTTTTTTTTTACCATTACGTCCAAAAACCGAATCTTCCATAAGAAAAAGGAGGAAAAACTACACATAATACGTTTCGACTATTTTGAGCTGTTCTGCGAAAGCTGGTACCAATGGAACTTATGTTCTGAAAACTGTGCCATTAGGTTGTTTGAGACGAGAAACATAAATTTGACGTTCATTTTCTACTTTTGACTACCATCCATGGTTCACTTGATCGAAATGAAATTTTTCTGCATATTATATTTCATTCTTTTGGCAAAAGTACCATGGATGGTAGTCAAAAGTAGAAAATGAACGTCAAATTTATGTTTCTCGTCTCAAACAACCTAATGGCACAGTTTTCAGAACATAAGTTCCATTGGTACCAGCTTTCGCAGAACAGCTCAAAATAGTCGAAACATCTCGTGGATTTTTTTTCGAAATTTCAAGATTTCTAAAAACTGTACAGGTTTTGCTCTTTTATCGGTGGATATATTATGTAAAAGTCTCTGCTCTTACGAATGCTTATGACCTTTTTGGTAATCCTAATCACAAAATGGCTTCGAAGGAGTTTTCGTACATTTATTTCGCCATCTAGGCTCGTAAAAATGAATTTTTTTGACTTTTTGAGTACTTTTGAGTGTTATATCATAAAAGAACTTTAAAGAATCATGGATTACCCATTATTGGGTGCTAGATGCTTCAAAAGAACAATTTTGAAGTATTTGCTAAAAAATATTCAGCAATGTTGCCTTCAACAGCCAGCATTCAAATACATATTCACAAAAAAAGGGTACTCCGATTTTTTATTATAAAGCTTCATCTGACGCAGTTTTAGCTGCTCTTTCTCACAGTATAAATATTGTGTGGAAAATCGGTGTACAAAACCCATTAATGGTCAAAAGAACGACTATTTTTGCACCAGAAATTGGCCTAAAACACAAAAAGTTAATTTTCGACCTTAAGAGTTTCTTTTTTATGTACAAATCATATATAATTTTAAAGAGGATAAAAAATTACATCGAATGGACTGATACCCAAAAAGAGTATCCGAGATTTTTTCTCGTAGACACGTATTATGTGTAGTTTTTCCTCCTTTTTCTTATGGAAGATTCGGTTTTTTGGGCGTAATGGTAAAAAAAAGTTATTGCCTGAAAACCAGATTTGAAAAACTTAAATTGGATAAAACTCATAAAAATAAAAATGTTCGGAAATGATCACCATGGACTTTTTTGTGTAGTTTTGAACAAGGAATCGAACACTGAAAAGATTTTCCAGAAATAATAAGTATAACGTTAGATATGGGCTTCCAAAGTTTTTGAATATTATTACTTATAACTAAGAGAAAAAATTTTTTCAAACTTTTTGTCCACCTTTTCTTCTTTATGAATAGTAGATGTATCCCTCATAATGTTTCCAAAGTAAAAGAAAACAAAAATTCCCCGGGGCAGACGCTCCTTGACCCTTACAGAGGGGCTTTCTTAAAAAGACATGCTCTCTAACTCTTGTTTCAGGCAAAGGTCGCGGAATTCAAGAATTCTAATTTGGCTCCTTTAAGCACACGTTCCTTGAGATCTTTCTGGCCGAGTTGCTGAGTGAGATGGTGACGCCGGAGAAGAGGTCGGCACTGGTCGTGGCCGACTCGGAGGCCGACGTGGCTCGTCTCGCCTTCTGCCTCCTGGTCCTCTTCCGCTGCCTCATCGGCAACGAGACACTCCTGATGCGACAGAATTTTCTGGTCAGATGACTGCCCGTAGTTTGTTTTATCGTCTACGGCAATTAGATATTTCAAGCAGAATAATGGGCTTCTTATCTTTTCAGCAACATGCCCTCGATCGAAGCATCCAGATCTCCAGCGGCAAATTCCGGCTATCGGTGATTGCTTGAAAATATTTATTGTTTGATTGTTTATATGTCATAGTCGATTTTATTTTAATTGCAGGACCTCCAAGATTCCCTCATCTCGTTGCTCGATTGCTGCTGCTTCAAGGAGAAGCTGATGCAGGCGAGGAAGGGGTACATCCCAGGCAAGAAGGTCACCAAGAAGCGAGAGATCGTCAAGAAGTGGAACTCCAAGCTTGCAGCGCACAAGTACATATGGACTTATCTCTCACTCTCTCTTTCCCTCTCTCTCTTTGTCTCTCTCTGTGTATCAGGCTCTCTCTCATTCTCACTCACGCTCCTGATCCATCTTTTATCAATCTCTCACTCTCTGTGACGCACCCTCGTTCTCTCTCTCTCTCTCTTTCTCTTTCTCTCTACCTCAAACTCTCTGCGTCACTTATGGAAGAGCAATTTCAGCTGCAAAGTGTGCGCGAATGAGGTGGTGGCCCCCGAACCGCCTATCTCGAAGTCCAAGGTGGGCCACCGCTGACGTCAAGGAGTCTAGTGTCGTCCTTCCCCTTTTGACCTTTCGTATACCCCAGCTGCCACTCTGTTTGTTCAATGAGCGATAAATGGTACTGAAAATGAGTTTTAATTAGATACAGTTCATGATTTTTTCAAGTAGAAAATAATGTAAACGAATGCTGTATTTTGGGGTTTTCGGTGAAAAAAAGCAAAAAAAAAGACTACACAAATAATTGACATGTCACTACGGTCTATAAATATGCAAAGGCAGAAATTAAGGAAATTAAATAAAATGAGATGTAGTTTTGTTTAGGTGCATCGTAATCGTTTGGTTGTGCCAAGTGTGTTACTCAAATTGTGTTCCGATGTTCAAGATGTTCGTAAGCGGTAATAGTCGTAGTTGGGAAATCCTCGTTCAAATCATCATTTTCATTTTCTTCGTGATTTCACTTCTTACTTTCCGTATTGTTTATTACTTCTTTTGAACGCTTTGGTCCGGATGTCACAGCTGATGGCCTTACAACAATCGCTCACCGTTTGATCGTCACGCGATTGTTCGCCTCGTCTTGCTTGGCATTTTGCAATCTAAATTTAACATGAATGCCTCTAAAAGTAGCTTCTTTTCTTTTGCCGTCGAAAACGTAGCGAAATGTGTTTTTATTCTTGCTGCAGAGTAATAATGAGTGTATGATGATGGTGTGGGTTCGTTTTCCTATCCACCGTGATTATGTTCCAAATCTTTGTTTGTGATTATAGCTGCCGTAGAAGATGTTTGATTTATTCATTTTTTATTGATTACCTTTCCTTACTTTAAAGGAGCAACAAGCGAGATCGCGTGAGGGGAATAGCCATGTCGAACATGCACTTCCTCGTGGGTATTTCCACGAACGACTACGTCATCCTCACTTCCGACAAGACTTCCTTTGCGTATGGAGCGATCCGCGTCGCCGAGGGTCGGTATTTCTTTTTACTCATTGAAATGCCGTTCCTTTTCCATCGTATTGGATTTATCTTTATTCCATTTATAAGGGTTCACATATTATTTTAATTCTTTTTTTTTCTTTTTCATAGTGTTCCAGGTGGAATAGGTTGGGCAGCGTTGTTGACCAATATTTTTTTTGCATTAACTATCCCGCCTGGTCTCGTTCTGAGCGTGGAATCCAGTCACTTGATTAACGAAATTGACACTGGATCAGTGTGACCCAAGCTGCCGAGATTCCCTTTGAAATCCCTTCAGTGCAGGATTTTAAGTGCATTTTAGAAGCAGAAAAATTCAAGCAAAAGTACCGTAACTTTTTTTAACGGCAAAATATCGCTGGTTTCTTCCAATTGGTGTTAGCGATCATTGGCTATCATCTCCTCTTTTTCAGACGATGACAAGGAGTTCGTGCTGGGCCAGCGAATGTCGATGCTGTGCACGGGAGAAGACGGCGATGTCTCGCAGTTCGGAGACTGGGCCCGCAGGAACATCCGTCTTTACTCCATTCGCAATGGTACGGAGAAGAGGGAGAGAAGAAGACAGAGTCAAGAAGGGACTGTCCTAATGTTGAAGAAGAATGAATGAGTGCATGGACTAGAGCTGAGCAGTTATATCCGTTATTTTGCCACGTCAAGAATTGAATGAGAATATCATCCAGGCATTCCAAATGAATGATTTGTGTAACTGCGAATTCTGTCCAGCATAATTATTATTGATAACTGGTATTAGTTTGATGATTCGTTGAAGAGTTCACGCTTTCTCATCCTGCTAGACTTCTCTTGTAAATCGTTGTGTTGTTGAGGCTACGAGCTCGGTCCCCGCTCTGCTCACCACTGGATTCGTCGAGGAATTGCCGATTCTCTCCGCACCCGGGTACTGGTCATTCATTGGTTTCTCTTTTTTGCTATCTAATCGGAAGTTTCATTTTCAAGCGGATAAAGAATGGAAAATTTCCTCGGATGATGAGTATATTTGTCATTCGTTTCTCTCAGGAGCACTACGTGGTGGACATCCTGATCGGTGGCTATGACCAGGCGGCCAAGAAGGCCTTCCTCGGCTCTGTCGACTACCTCGGCAACGGACTCGCCGACCAGCCCTATCTCTTCCGTGGATTCGGTGGCAGGTTCGTACTCCTGTTCTGCCTATTCTATGTTTCCTCTCGGTTTGGTAACTCATGTTTGATCATTATTTGATATAATCCTTTGCAGATTCTGCTACGCAATGCTGGACGCGTCCTACAGGTCGAACATGACGGAGCAGGAGGCACTCGAGGTGCTGAACAAGTGCCTCAAAGAGACGAAGAGACGGTTAGAGACAGAAAGGAAGAGAGAGTGAGAGAGAGAAAGGAGGGAGAGAATGATGTTATTGTGCTTATTACTTGCTTTGAGAGGAGTGAAAGCCACCGATTCCTTATATTCAGTTCTCATGTTAGAGTAGACCGAATTGGAGTAGAATGAAGAAAGATGCTAGGAAAATGACGAATAGCTTCTCGCGCACTATGAAACTCCACAACCTCATTGTCTTTTCACTTATATAGTATTAACAATATTTACTTTACAAATTATCTTATGAGCGTTCAATGGAATGTTACTTCGGTAAATAGATTTATCCAAATATAAATATTACTGATTAATTAATGCTGTATTTAAGATTCCTGGCCAATCTCGGCGACTACAACGTGGTTGTGATCAGCAAGGATGGTAGACGCTCTTTCTCGCAGACTGTCTAAGAAGTACGGTGATGGAGAGATTGTTACCGTATTTGTGATTTATGAATACTGTAATGTTAAGTTAAGTCTGTCATGGTTTACTGATCCTACGCCGCTTCGGGACTTAAATTATTCTCATGTATTTGTCCGACATGAAAAACCGTTTGAGTTTTTGCCTGTTTATTACTGCACATGGCTGGTAAATTATTGTATTGTTCGAGAAATGTTCAGGGAATGTAACAAAGGACGGCATTTGATTTTAACGAATGGAATACCTTGCAATATTTCATGTTCCTTGCAGGCGTTCACTACGAAGACATGTTTAGCGGGAATGATGGTTTTATAGAATGATTAGAAATAGTGAGGGGTTGTGACCACAAGAATCGAACGGTTTAATGTTGTTCTTCTGGCTGGTGAGGATCGCTGGCTCAAGCTTTCAAGAGGTGTCTGGATACTGTAGCTTGAATATGGATGCACTTTATTAGACTGAATGCCAAGTCATAGGAATCGAGAAGATATGTATCAGATTAACGAAGAAGAAATCACAACTCGAGAGGTTAAAAAGTCTGAACATCCAGAACAACCAATAACTCATGCTTACAGTGTATCCAGCATGAATGGGAGACATAGGCAGTGCGAAGGCAGGATTATATTTAGAACTAAACAACAACTTTGCGTTCACTCAGTACAATTTTGCGAAGATGTTAACAATGTTTACATGGGCAGAATATTGTCAAGCGGAGGAAAGCAACATGTTAACAAAGAACGTAGGAAACATGTGTGATGAAGAGTTGTGGAACCAATCTGGAAAGGGGAAATCAGCTATGGCGGCTGGAGGACGATTCCTATAGGATGTTGAGCGAGCGAATACGGTCGTGATCGGTAGTTTTGGCGTGAAGTTCATATTTGAATACTTAATTTTCCCGCTCTTTGTGGATGTTGTAGAGCTCGCGGAAGAGGCGGCCGGCCACGAGATCTCCTGCATTGGCAGCAACCAGCCGGAGCACCAGGGCCTGGTCGGGGGACAGCTGCACGAAGTCTGCGTAGACGTTCTGCAAGAAAGAGAGAGAGGGAGAGAGAGAGAGAGAGAACGAGAAAGGAGAGAGAGAGTGGGACGGATGGAAAAGAAGGAAGAAATGATGAAAATGGGAGAGAGAGAAAGAGAGGCAACGAGGCTCTGACAACGAAAGAAACAGATAATAACATTCATGACTTGTTTTCTGGTCGATTGGAGTTTTGAACTCCGACTAATTTGAACGTGCCACTGCAGCGATAAACGTTCATTTACAACTGACGATGCCCGTTTACTCTCCACGAACATTGCATTCAGACTAGGTTTCCTATCTCTCACCTCCTTCTTTTGCTCGCAATCCTCTCTCTCTCTCTCTCTCTCTCCCTCTCTACAGATTCCTAATTAGAAAAGTCTCAAAGAATAATACAAAGTCTCACGCTTTCCTTCGCGACGACTGTAGAGTCCTCTTCCTGAAATAAGATCATAAATGGTGGTATTGGAATTGTGGGAATAAATTCCATCCGTGTCGGATGATAATTTCTTCTTTTCCTTTTTCTATCAAATTGCCCGTCAGTTATTCTATTTGAAATTTCTCCTGGATGGCTGAACAAGGGAACGATATAGAGAGAGAGAGGGATGAAGAGGCAGAATGAGAGAGAGAGAGAGAGAGAGAGAGAAATGAGACCAGAGCAATGTGAAGAGAGAGAGAGAGAGAGAGAGAGAAAGAGAGAGATGAAGAGAGGGGTAGGAAATTGAGAAAACTGATAAGAGCAATATAATTTAAAGTCGATAAGTGCCGTACATGTGCAGACAATACAAAGATACGTTCCTATCTTCTATCTTTATTTCTCTCTCTCTCTCTTTCTCTCTCTTTCTCTCTCTCACTCTTTCTCTCTCTCCTTCTCTCTCTCTCTTTCCTCTCTTCCGTTACATCGGGAGTAAATACTAGCGTCTTCTGGCGAACAACTCCTATTATTTGCAGTGATGAAAGCTGATAAAGAACCGCTCTAAATGTTGACAGTTGAAAGAGAGCAGAGGCACTTATTGAGAATGGAAGCTGGAGTGTATGCACACATTTGTGCAGAAGCCAGCTACAGAATTGTAAGCACAAAGTCATTTGGAGACGGTAGATAAATATTGAAGGCATAGTTTGAGACGTCATTTTGTACCTCAATAGAATGGCTTCATGGAATGTGATAACCGACACATCAAACGGTAATTATCAAAGTAATCAAAGTGGTAATTTAAAAAAAATGATAGACAAAGGAGTGTATGCATGTATGTATGTATGTACATACATACAAGGTGTCCGTACTCTCTCTCTACATATTTCTCTCGCGCCCATCCTCTTCCGTTCTTTTGCTCCCTATCCCCCTCTCGCTGTCTTCTCTCCTTCTTTCTCTCTTCATCTCTCTCTCTCTCTCTCTCGCTGTCTTCCCTATTTCTTTCTCTCTTCATCTCTCTCTCTCACCTGCTCATCATAGAGTGGCTTCTTGAGTGGCTCCAGCTCGAGGTCGCTGCTTCCTGGCTGCTGGAGTCTCGGTGCTGGATGGCGTGGTTGACGAGAGGCCGGATCCACGATGCCCTGGAGAAGAAAGACGATGAGTATATTCTTCTGGCGAAGTGGCTCTCTACATGTACTTTTCAATCATTATTTTAAGGGTGAAGGAATCGTATCTTACTATAGGCAAAATGAATGGGAACGGAACTCTGTAAGACGAGAAAGGAGAAGAATAACAAGAGAGAAGAATGCATGCTGACTTGCGACTTGAGCATGCGGACGGCGAAGTTGCGACGGGAAGAGTCGGAGTAGACGAACATGAGCCACTGGAAGGCGTTGCCTATCGTTGCCAGCAGCAGAACCGTCAGCCTTATTCGAAGGAATCATTTACTTAGTCAGCTTTCACATAGTACATATCGATGCACATTTAGGCCATATTTCGATTTAAAATATTTCCTAAAACTTAAATATATGTATATATAAATATTTACTTTTTGAGAGAAAAAGCACTAATCTTGTTGAACCATTCACCCTTGAAGCTAACCATGCAAAGATGAGAACAAAGATCTTCTCGTTGAACATGTTGAGAGAGAGCACGCATTGCACGGAGTATCGCTGGATGTTGCCCTTGCCGCGCACCTATTCATGCACTTCTTTATTTATTTTATTCAAATAATACGGTAACGCTATGAGTCCACTTTTAAATGCATAATAAATTTATTTGCCCTTTTATTCCAAACAAAAAGAGACTAAGATCCCACCTCGAAGTCGCACATGGTTGAACGGGGGAAGAGACCCGTGTTCTTCCAGTCGCTGTTGATCCCATCGCCTGCAAGAGGAGGCCTTCTGCTTTCGGGTAAACAGTACAAGTCATGCAACATAAATAGATTACAATTCCATTTCCGTACGCATACATTGTTAACCCTTCCACCGAAGACCATTTCCTCTTTATTTCTCAATGCAATACATTATTTACTTTCTGCTACCCTGTTATTTATGTTTTCCCCCTCATTCTCTCTCCCTCTATCGCTCTTTCTCTTGGCTATTTCTCCATCTCTCTATCTCAATCTATATCTCTCTCTCTCTCTCCTTCTCCCTCAATCTCTCTTCCGGACTGAATGCAAGGATCGGCGTGAAGCCGAGGAAGACGTGCAGCACGAAGAGTTGCACGATGATGTTGATAATGAAGAGGAGCTTGGTGATGACATAGCAGAGAGTCACATATTGGCCATTGGTTGAGCGGCTGAAGAGAGAGAGAGAGAGAGAGAGAGAGAGAGAGAGAAAGAGGCAGAGAGAGAGACAGAGAGAGATTCAGATAGAGAGATAGAGAGGCAGAGAGAGAGAGGCAGAGAGAATGACAGAGATAAAAAGAGGGAAGGAGTAAAGAGTACGCGAAGAGTGAAGTGAGTCCGCGCGCGGCTCCTCCGCTGCTGCTCTGCGCGGCGAACGAGCGCGAGAAGTTCGACGCTACCTCACAAGAAAATTCGACAGTATTCTATTCTGGATTTATACCTATTTTAACGGCTTGATAACAATAAATGAGAGTAATTAAAAGAGCGAGAAAACCTTTTTGAGCGGCGTCGCCTGCTCTCCTCCCGGCTGGCCGACCAATTTGGCGCACGTGTCAATAATCGAGCGGACTTGGATGCCTTTAAAATAAAAGATTTATTTTAGTATATTAAAGTAAGTAAATAATGAACAAAGTAATTGCCGTAGATTTATGTGAACAATATGCTAATTGGCTTTGGAAAACAAAATGACCAGTCTGCCAGTTGACGGAGCGCCAGAAGAAATGAGGCACCATGAAGAAGAAGGCGAGGATCACCAGCACGAATTGTACCCACTGAAGATATATTCGTATTCTCAGGGTAAAGAGAGGGTTTGATATTGCATGTAGATGTTGAGAGAGGGAGAGGGGGGGAAATGATTACTTGTGAGATGAAAGAAGAGAGAGAGAAAAGGAGATATCTAGATGACAGACCTGGTAGTACGGTAGTTCCTGCTTCGTTCGCGTGTGAAAGTCAGGCAGATTCGGGTCATCGAGCGGCACGAAATATGTATTCTCGATGAGGCAGTAGTCCCTTGAAAAATTACATTAATTTTTTTCCAATTGAAGTTCATTCATTCGCAATTTTTAATAGTTTTTAACTAAATTGTTGAAGAAATTACACTGACCTCGCATACTCATTCCATCCTTTTCGGAACTCCGCTGGCGTCCAGCACTCGATCGGTGTGCCCATGTATTGCTTCAACATTTAATTATTACAAAAAATAAAAATAAAAAAAAACGAATTATTAACTATGTATGTACATAGACGGTGAAAATAAGCCACCTTAGACATGATAAGCGCTGCGGCAAAGCCGAAGAAGTAGGCCGTGTACTGGAAGTTGAGCCGGTCCACCATGTCCTCTTCATTTCGACGACTCGTTATGAAGGGAATCACTTCAATCAGCAGATCCATCTCTTGGACTTCGCTGGAAGATCGCTGTATTGTTGAGAAAGATAAAATAAAGATAGAAAGAAAGAGACTGAAGAGAGAGAGAGAGAAATATCGCGAGAGCTATTTTAAAAATGTCCCTATCATCATGATAGTTAATAGAGAATCGACAATCAGGGCGGCATCAGTCAAAACGAATTTTTTTAAATGTAGCTTCCTGTCGTTTGGACGCCCGCTATGCTAATAAGAGTTGCAGAATTGAAAGAGATATGGTGATCAGGGAAAGAAAGTATGAAGAGATAGCGTCGCGATAGTGATGGAGAGACAGAAAGAGTGACAGAGAGAGAGAGAGAGAGAAAGAGAGAGAGAGAGAGAGAGAGAGAGAGAAAAAGAGAGGGAAAGAAAGAGATAGAGAGAGAGAGAGAGAGCGCGCAAGGAATCGAGGATGCCTGTTTGGAAGAATTAGAAGGGCAGTCGCCTTGTCAGAGACATGGAAACTGATGAATCAATTGGGAGACAAGAAACAGTCATCGCAGCTAAGGGGGCGGTAATGGAATGAAAGGAAGCAGAGTACGCCGTGGAACATGGGCATGATCAGTGCAGGGAGGGAGAGAGCGAAGAGAGAAAGATGAAAGAGAGAGAGACCAAGAGAAAGAGAGAGAGAGATAGAGAGAGAGAGAGCGAGAGAGAGGAGAGGAAGAGAAGGAGAGGAGACTGAGACGAGAGCCATGTGAAAAAATATTGGCGACGGAAGAAAGAAATCGCATATGACGAACAAGGCGTGTACGATGGAGAGTAGAAGGCGAAGTGCAAGAAAGGTCCAAAAAAGAGCCTTAGACGAGGCATAGGAAACAGAGTGAGAAATAGAGAGGAAAAAAGCGGGAGAGAGAGGAAGAGGGATAGAGAGAATTGGAAGAGGCAGAGAGAGAGAGCAAGGGGAGTGAAAAATGCGTTCATTTTCCTGCCTGCATATTGCCGATGATACAGCGGATGCCACTGTTTTCTACTTCTTTTCGCTTCAGCGGGAATGAGGAGAGAGAGAGGTGAAAAATTCTACACTTCGCTTTCCTTTTCACTACGAACAATTTAAACTTCAGGAACACTAATGCCCGGAGGTTCTGCCTGATAAAGTGATAAGGCTTTAGGAATCAAAAAGAGAGAGAGAGAGAGACGGAAGGAGAGTTAGTGACAGGTAAAGTAAGAGAGACGGGAAAGGATTGGGAGAAAGAGAGAGAGAGAGAGAGAGAGAGAGAGAGAGAGAGAAAGTTAGAAAGAGAGAAGCAGAGACCTTCCCCATCATGAGATGAAGAGAGGAAGCTGTCCATATTTTTAGAGAAGAACGGTAGTGATCAGATAGAGGGTGATAGACACGCGATTGTAGCAGTCGGTGACATTTGCCGTGGCTGCACCCGCGGCCGATCGGGCAGCTTGATAAGACAAAGTGAATGTCGACTCTCTCTCTCTCTCTCTCTCTCTCTCTCTCTCTCTCTTTCTCGTTTTCTTTCTTAACCTCATCACTCCATGCCTCGCCCTCCACTCCACGCTCCCTCGATCTTCGCCTCTTTCTCTATTTCCATCGCTCTCTCCCTCTCTTTTTCCCCTCTAACCGCTTTCCTCTTATGAATGAAAATTACAGTTGGTTTGTGTTCTTCACTTTAAAAATTTTCCTTCCGTTAATTTTTTAAGTCTCACTCTCTCCCTCTTTAGCCACAATACCATCTCGCATTCATCTCCACCCTCATTCCGCTTGCTCATCGGCTCGTTCTGGAGGCGTCTTCCCCTCCCTTATCAGTAGCCAGCCCCCTCCCCTCCTGCCTGCCTGTCTCCTACAGGGAGACTTGTCAGCAGCTATCAGTGATGGCAGAGAGGTTCAGCTCCCAATCTCTTCCTCTCTCTCTCTCTCTCTCACACACACACACTCTCTCTCTCACTCACTCACTCCTCTCTCTCTCTTTCTCTTTCTCCTTCGCCATGTATCTATAAGTTTCTCTTGTACACTCCATCATATTATGACTCTCTCGCATTGCCCGTATCACTCGGACTAATATGCACAGTTCCAACTTCAAACTGCTGCAAACCAATATCTGACTGAGCTGTCAAGCTTCTTCCCCCTCCCCCTCAGGATAACTCGGGACTCGCAGTCATTGTTATCTTGTTGTCATCACGAGATGCCTAGCTATTATCTCTCTTTCTCCTCCCTCTCTTTTCCTCTCTCTCTCCACAGTTGTCAAGTGATATGCACAGTTTCATTCTTCTCCTGCGCAAAGTGCATTTCTGTCGATGACAACTCAAGCCGTCTCCGCATGCAGCCAAGCTCATTGCTTTCATTTACAAAAGAAAATTCAAATTCGCAATCGTTTCGTTGTTATCTCCCCGTTCCCATGCACTCTTTCATCTCTTAATTCCCAGTACACAAAATGTTATTTTTTATAGCGCTTCCCATAATCACTGATAAGCTGTTGAGCAAGCCATGGGTTGCAACTTTTTCGTTCATTTCATGCTGACTCAAAAAAGGCTATCGATGAGTGGCTGGCGAAATTGGTTTAATGACACAAATATGTAACAGTGTTGCGATTGTCTGAGGACAAGATCGCTGAAGTAGGTCACCGGCGCGGGAGAAGAAGAGCCGAGAGGGGAGCAGAATGCTGAAGAACATCAACAAGTACATCAAGTACGTCAAGTCTCCGCACGACGATGACGGAATCGACCGGCTCAATTATGTACGCAGCTTTTCTTTTCATTTGCCCAAATCCAATTTTTCTTCTAATTGCGTATATTTACCTGAGGCCATGCATATAACATTTATAATACGCTCCCGCTTTAATGGACATGCCCAATGACTGTACAGGTTTGGACGATCTACGTTCTGCTCGGCTTCGCGGCGACGCTCTTCGTGAAGAACTACGTCGGAGAGCCGATCCAATGCTGGGTGCCGAATCAGTGGAGGGTTAGTGAAAAGGACAAGGAAGACACTCACTAACGATGAACTTGAACATTTTAGAAACTACTTAATTAATGTTCGAAAAGTCTTGGAAAAAAGCGAGAAAAAATATGAAGAACAGGTGTGCAGATAGCGCAAGGCGCATAAAGAGCTGACTTTAGGACAACTGGGAGTCGTTTTCGGAGAGCTACTGCTTCGTCGAGAATACTTATTTTGTGCCGATGAACAGCTCGCTTCCTGATCGTTCAGTGCGATCTGAAAAGTACGAAAGAAAAAAACTCTTTTTCGTAGATTTATCTGCTTGGATCTATAGATTAATAATGGAATCTTGTCCCGCAGGGAAATGATCTACTACCAATGGGTGCCATTTGCACTCTCAGCCATGGCACTCTTCTTCTATCTCCCTCGAGCAATCTGGAAAGCTTTCTCCATCAACAGCGGTCAGAGGAAATTTTTTTTGATTTAAAGAAAGAATAATTCTTGGCTGAAAGAGAGATTAATGAGTGTAATTATGGCTTTGAAGGCCTGACCCTCGGCGAGTTGATGTCGGCCGCGCGGAAGGTTACGAAGGGCGCGGCGAAGGGAGGAGATGACGTGTCCAAGACGAGCGACAAGTTCGCCTCGTTGCTCCATGACGAGAGACGTCAGTCGGCTTCCACTCTCAACTTGACTGGACTGTTGATTGGCAGCCTTCTAACAACAAAAGATATGTTTTACTGTGCAGTGTTCGCCCAGTCCGACCACCGCTCCTACCTCGCGAATCTCTACATCGTCATGAAAGGGCTGCTCTGCGTCAATGTCGTTGTGCAGCTGGTATTGCTTATCGAGGCACTTAAAAACCAAAAAGTTATCTTTAAAAAATTTTCTTTCAGATTCTCGTGAACGTCTGGCTCGGCACGGACTACAAGCTGTGGGGATGGGGCATCCTCTCCGACATGCTCAGCGGACGGCAGTGGCATGAGAGCGGCCACTTCCCGAGGGTTAGAGACGCAGAGAGAGAGAGAGAGGGAGAGAGAGAGAGGGAGGGAGAGAGGGAGAGAGAGGGAGAGAGGTAGGGAGAGTGAGAGGTGGAGAGGGAAGCGGAGATACTAAAAGAGGGCTACCTAATTCCTTTAAAGGTAGCATTCTGCGACGTGACGGTACGCGAGATGGGAAACATCAACGACTGGACTCTGCAGTGCGTTCTCATGGTGAGGAAGTGAGAGAGAGAGAATGATAGAGAAAACGAGAGAGTCAGAGAGGGAGAGATAAACTGTAAACTTAGGAAAATTAAAGCCATGTAAAGAATTTTGATTTTTTTTAATAAAAAAAATCACAAATCTGTGGCCAGGTGAACATGTTCAACGAGAAGATCTTCATCTTCCTCTGGTTCTGGTTTGTGCTGGTCGCCGTGCTCACCATCGTCAACTTCATCCAATGGGTCGTGCGACTTCTCAACGACAACGCGCACTTCCATTTCCTCGAGGCTCTTCTGGTCAGTGCTTTCGTAGATCAAAAGCGTATTTGAATGTCCCGCCTTATAGGACAAGGAGAAGACGTCGATGGAGGGCCGCGAGCTCTTCTACCGGCGCGTCCTCAACCGAGACGGCATTCTCATCCTCCGACTGGTCGACGAGAACTGCGGAAGAATAGTCGCGTCGGACGTGGCGTGCAAGATGTGGCGAGGCTATCACAATGGTTGGTAAAAAGACACAATGTCCCGCTTGGCAGAACACATTTGTTCCAACACGTAAGACATAAGAACCGTACAGACTCTATGATTAGCAGATGTGCCGTCGCCGATCTAAGTCGCCGATGGAAGGTGCGCTCACGACGAACGCGCATCTTCAACGTTTATGCAATTTAATTACTCGTTAACGTTTTATCACTTGATTTGTCTGACCTGGAAAGCGTCCATATTTGTAACATCTTCAAGTGATTGACTAGTATTAATTACAGTTGTTCATGTAATTGTCCGCTTTGACAATGGCTTGATAAAGTGTTTGAAAGTATGTCAAGCAAATTGTTTTTCTTGGCTTCGCAGATACGATAAATGATACTTCATTCTACTTTTATATTCATTGTCATTTTCAGAAATGCTTTTCAATGTATTAATATGTGCTGCAAAAGAGAGCAGGTGCTGGATGGACCACGTGGTGAAGCTCCTCCAGTCGCGTGGCCACTCCCTCGACGTGGACTGGGTCGACCGCCTTCGTTACGTGCATGCGACGCGAGCACTCGCCGCACTCGCCGTCTTCACTTTCACCAAGGTTCTAGCAGAGATATTCTTATTACAAAGCATACAAAAAATTTTTTATGACACGCATTAATATATTTTAAAAATTTCTCCTCCGCTCAATTGTGTAAACTGATATGAAATGTTAAATTATTGATATTAAACGAAGAATCTCACAATAAACAACCTTACAGAACTACGTCGGTCAACCGGTCCAGTGCTGGGTGCCGAATGAGATGTCGGTCAGTAGAGTTTCGAATGGACAGAATAATTCACAAGAATATTCTGTCCATTCGAAAAAATAATTACTTCTGCTAAAGCGTGCTTTAGCAGAAGTAATTATGCTCTACAGGGCGGCTGGGAGACGTACATCGAGCAGTACTGCCTCATTGAGAACACCTACTTTACGCCGATGAATGAGTCAAACATCCCCGCGAGAAATACGCGTGAAGAGCGGTAACGGTTTCGAAATTTTTAATTATTGAACATTCCCGCCAAACATTTGATGAGGAAATAGTCTAAGAATTTTCGGAATGCGTGGTTTATTTTGCAGCGAGATGATCTACTACCAATGGGTGCCGTTCATTCTCCTCCTCCTCTCGGCTGCTTTGTACGCGCCGCGCGTTGCGTGGCGGTCCTTCCAGAAACATTCCGGTCGGTCGACGCTATTTCATTTGTCTGGTGGAGATCGTGCTAATTTCTGACAATAAGTAATAATGTAAATGTCTGTGTTCAACCCCTAGGAATTTTTGAATATGAGCTGCGGGAAAAGTGTTGGAATGCGTTAAGAAATCGATAATTATTGACCATCCTTCAAGATCACAAATTTATTTATAATGAAAGCAGAGGTGCGCTAGAAAAGGGCTGCAGAACGGGAGCTTTTCTTGTCTTCTCCACACTTTTCTCTCTCTCCTTGTCTGCACTCTCTGCTCTCTCCTCTTCTCTAGTTGTCTCTTCTAGTTCTTCTTGCCCCGCTTCGTTTTCTCTTTGCTCTGCGTCTCGGCGCTATTATCATCGACTGTTTTCTGAAATAAGAAGTGTTATTTTTCATATTTAGGGAAAATAGTACATATAACTTTTTCATAACATAAAAAAAGAACCTTGTCGTTACCGCTGAGGATTCGCCGAGCCTCGGAGGCAGCGCGGCGGGAGACGTGGATATGGAAGAGGAGAATGACTACGGCGCCCACCACGGACGAGACGGACATCAACAAGCCGAGAGACACCAGAAACTGAGAAAGAAAAGGAGACAGAGAGAGAGAGAAAGGGAAAGCGACGTAGAGAAAGAGAAAGAGAGAGAGAGAGAGAGAATAGATATAAAGCGAGAGGAAATTTAAATGTTTGAAAATTCTTCAAAATGAAAATTTTGAATGAGATGGTAAAATACCCAATGCTGGCTGCTGGAGTTGTGGCATCTGGAAGCCGTCTCAGTGGAGTTGTCGACCTTCATTGCACCGTCCATCGGATGGGAGCAAGGAGAGAGAAGCAGAGAAGGTGTGGATAGGAGGGAGAGCGAGAGCAATAGGGAGACGTAGAGAAGAGAGGGAGAGGGGAAGCAGAGAGACTCTTTAGTCTGCGAAAGACTCGAGACGCCGCAGGACCACTCGCAGCACGGGAACTGTGGAAGAATTGTGTTGAAAAATTGAAGAATGGAAGGTCAAGGAAAATAAGTGCGTGCATTGAAATATTTGTACTTAAGGCTGTCCTTTTAAACATTCAAAATCGCTAGAGTCTTCATTAAAACTTGCATAATTAAGACAAATAAGACCGAATGTTTTACTGTTGCAAAGACTTTCAAATTTGCAAACTACACGAATGAATACTGCTATTTTTCATGAATCTTCGCAATGGCCTCTTATCTCTCATTCTCCTCCTTCTCAGGAGTAGATCTTTCTGCGATGGCGATCGAGCTGAGGAAGGCGGCGCGTGATCTCTCGATCGCGCCGAAGCAGATGCCGATCAACAGGGGTTATTTCATTTTACTGCCGACCTATTGTCTGGCGGTAAATAGAAATATCCTTGTCGCCAGGCTTCCTGCAGCGTCGCCTGGCCGTGTTCCTCGTGCTGCACAAGACGATCTCGGTGGCGGTGATCGTTGTGCTCCTCGCACTCCTCGACCACTTCCTCGGCCGCGCCTTCGCCGTGCGCATGGCCGGCAATGTCATCGCCGGCCGGCCCTGGCAGGAGACCGGCGTCTTCCCGAGGGTCAGTCTTCTCTTAAAAAAAGAACGACTATGATTTTTAAAAGAATTAGTTAATCGAAGAATATAATCAATTACTGTAATAAAGGTGTTTAGGTGACATTTTGCGACGTGCAAGTCCGCCAAATCGGCGAGGCTGTCCACACGTACACTGTGCAGTGCGTTCTCATGGTCGGTAGAAGTCAACTCTTGTTCTCTCTCATTTCTCTCTCTTTCCTTTTTCCCCTATCTCTCTCTCTCGCTCTCTCGTTCTCTCAGGTGAACATGCTGAACGAGAAGATCTTCTTCGGCGTGTGGTGGTTCCTGTTCTTCCTGGCCATCCTCTCCATCGTCAACATTCTCATGTGGGCGCAGTTCTTGCTCTCTTCACGGCGACGTTTCGAACTCGTCGCCGCGCTCTTTGTCCGTCTCACTTTGGATATACAAATATACAAATATGTTTCAACTTATTAACTACATTTATGCACAATTAACTATTTTCAACGACAGAACGAAAATAAATAATGCAAAATAAAGGATTCCCGTGACACGTCAATCGCTCCGTTCCAACTCGAAGCCTTCGCCAACAATGTCCTCGGCGTCAACGGTGCCGCGCTGCTAAGACTCGTGGCGAAGAACGCGAGTGTCTTCGAGACGGAGGCAGTAGCGCGTCCGATACTGGACGAGTATCTCGAGGTAGGTCAGCCACCACTCGGGGTTGCCTGGCACGTTAGTTCTCCGCCCTAGCCAGATGTGTCAATTCCATATAAATAAAGACATGCACTTGTAAGCGAAGAACGGCATCCATTTTCATGAATATTAGTGTTCTCTGGCTGTCTTGATGAAATGCTTGGCAATACAAGCTCCTTCAACTCTCATGGTCATAATGTCGAAGATCTCCTTTTTCTTTAGGCAGCGAAGCGAGAGTGAAAAGAAGAAGAAGAAGAGAGAGCAGAGAAGGCAACCGGTCTCCTTCTCAACTTCTAACCCCCGGTGCTGTCACAACGCCAATCAAATTAAAATTCATCGACGAAGACTAATGTTATTCAGTTTGTTATCCTGTTTTACAGTTACATTACTACTCATTTATCCAATGAAATCGTTAACGTAATAAATTAAATTTTTTCATGAGTCTCTTTCACCACGTGGAACTTTCTTTCCGGTCTGTCTGTCTCTCTCTCTCTCTCTCTCTTTCACGTACGCTGTCTCCACTCCATGACTTTTTTCCGAAATACTCTGCAGAATATTTTTCAAATTTGATTTGCAAAGAAAAATACGAATGTGCAAATAAAGATATAATTTTTATTGCTATAAAGTCAGAAGATCTTCACGACCAAAACTTTTTTTTTGGAACTAACTTAGATGTGCACCGATGCATTTGTTTGTAATAAAATGCTGTTACGGAAAAGCCAAAAGGCACAATTTCTCATTTTTCACCTCGTCCATCTCTTCATCGCTTCAATGCCGTCAAGGGAAATTCCCAATTCCCCGTTCGGAAATTTAGAAAAGAAATGAAAGAGAGGAGAGGCCCTCCCCTTCTCTTCATCTGCGCCGCCATGGCTCAGAATCAAGACATGTTCGTCTCGGTCGCTCTCTTCGTTCCTCGTTCCATTCTTCCTCTCTTTTCTTCAACGTCTGTTTCCACCAGTCCATATTTCGTGAATATGTGTAGCTCACGTGAGGTGAGATCTCACCAAACATCAAGTTCTGTCATAAGTCACAGAGGATTTATGCTAATTGTAAATCGCCTGTCATGTACAAAATTCAATATAGTAAGTTCCAATTCTTTTATGCACATTTTGGATTAAAATGGAAATATGTTCAATAAGGAGTTATTTTTTTCTACAAAACGTTGCCTCACTCTCTCAAATATTTCGTGCATGGAGAAGAGCGATTTTTACATTGTCTTCCACACTCACCGTTATTTTGCTCCCATGAAACACGGCCACAGGCGTAGATAAACGAAATGCCTTTCAGGATGATTAAACAATCTACTCGTGGATGGTGGAAAAAAGAAAGAAGAGGGAGAAAGAGAACGAGAGAGTCAAAAGAGAAAAAGAGAGGATATGAAACGGATAAGATACTGTTTGCTGAGAGAGGAGAATGGAGAAAGAACTATAAAAAAAATGGATTAGAGAAGCATACAGAATCCGGAGATGGAAAGGGTGCCGACAACAACGAAGGCATTATGCGTGGAGAGAATGACGATGAAAATAACGAGAGAATGGAAGAGAGTGAGAAAGAGACAGGGGAGAGGGAAAGACAGAGAGGGAGGGAAAGAGGGACGGAGAAAGAGAGGGAAAGAGAGAGAGAGAGGCAGAGAGAATGAGAGAGGAGAGAAACAGGGAGAGAGAAGGCAATAGCCTCGAATATTCAATGAGGCGACTCGTGCGATGAGCCGTGTTTGGGGCATCGTAGAGTGGTGGAGGGATGGAGGGAGGTGGGGGAGTTGGTTGCTGTCGAGGAAGCTAGTATGTCTGTATGTGGGGGAAGAGGAACTGCTTTGGTTGTTATCGATACCTTACCGGATAGAGGTGTCGAATCGCTCTTTTCGGAATTTGTATCTTTCGTGCCAATTAAGTAATTCATGGCTTTCTCCAACGACTATTCCATTTTGAATTAAAATATTCAACAACTTATATGAGGATTTGATTCCGGTTGTTGACAATTAGAAACAGATGTTCGAGCAGAAAGAAGCTGATAGCCCTCTCATTCTTGTTCACCCGCTCTAGAAAAGAAGTTGTCATTCCGACTGCAGCAGACAACTTTTTATGAATTGTTTGGGATATATTAACTTGAAATTTGCAAATTTTCTTGAATGTTAGTCTGGCAGAAAGTTGGTGTCCTGCAACCAGAACAAATGATGCTAAGCGTGCCACTGAAGTTATGCACTTTCTTACTTTCTCTTTCTCTCTCTCTCTCTTTCTCTTTCTATCTCGCTCTCTCTCTCTCTCTCTCTCTCTCTCTCTTTCTCTCTCTTTCTCTTTCTTTCTCTTTCTCTCTCTCTCTCTCTCTCTCTCTCTCTCGCGCCCTTCGCCCCTTGAGGCATACTTGTCAAGCCAAACAGAAGCATCCCACGTCTTCTCTCTCGCCTCATCATCCGGCAAGCGTGGCGCATTTCCAGCGTTCCGATCAATCAGAGGGGGGGGGGGGGTTAGCATTGTCAGCACCATCTGGAATAGGCTCCCTCTCTCTCCTCCTTTCATGCCTCTCACTTTCTCTTCTTCTCTATCTCTGAACCCTTCTTTCGCTCTCGCCTACCTTCTCACGTCCTCACAAACTCTCTTTCATTCTCTCTCTCTCTCTCTCCCTCTTAATCTCTCCCAACACCAATTCATCTCGCCCATTCATAAAAACGCGCCTTTCATCGCATTAGAGAACACCTCGAATGCAGATGAATCGCGTGGGATTCGTAAAGAGCCGAAGGGATTTATAAGGGAGTTTTTTCCCGAACTTCTTTTCCGGGTTTCAAGATAGTATATTTAAAGTTGGATTAGAAACCCTTTGTTCCATTCGTTAACTGTTTTGTAATAGAATATGAAATTCTTAAGTGTTTTATTGCATTAAATCTTGACGTTAATTAAAGTTACGCTTTTGGAGGAAAATCAATACGGAACGCTTCGTTTGATGCAGATTTCCCTAATGGAAAGCAAATCTCGCATCTGTTCTCTTTATATTTCTCCTTTTCTCTGTTTCTCTTGCTCTCTCTTCCTCGCGCTTTCTCTCACTCTCTATTTCTCACTACCTTCCCCTCTTACTCTACTCATCCCACACAGATTCCCTCTTTTTATTTGGACATCGGAAATTCACCTGCGTCAGCTCCGAGTTTCGCTTCATAGATTCTCCCCCCCCCCCTTTCTCTCTCTATTTCCTCTATTTCAGTTTCCCTGTTTCTCTTTTTGCCACTCTCTCTTTCCCACTCTCTCTTCCTCTTTCACTCACTTATTTTCTCTCTCTCTCTCTCTCTCTCTCTCTCTCTCTCTTTCATTATTCACTCACCCGATTATTTCATCAATGTCTGCGCGCGCTGCTCAAATATCCACCCGATTCCTGAAGAGCTTTCGCCGCTCTTCGCCATTTCAATTTTTTTCCCTCCAAATCGACCTTCATGCGTAAATGACATGGCGTTATTTTGTTCTATGGAATGTTTTTCTCTAACTATTTTTCATTTGCCATCTTGTCATTATTTCACTTACTTTCCATCAGCTCCAATTCACACTTAAATTATTCCTCTTTGGCTGTTGACACATCATAAATTCGAGATGGCTTTCATCAGCTCTGCTTTGTTATTTCTTTGCTTCTTTGCTCTCGTGCAAGTGTTTGGATGGCTATGCTTTAGCCACCCTTGGCAAACTGCCAAAAAGCGTCTGACTGCCTGCTGGAACACTCCTTTATCTCTTATCTTGAGCTCTCTCACTCTCTCACTCTCTCGTCTCGGAACTTTAGTTCTCTTTGTTCATGGAGCGTTCTCTCTTCCTTTTCTTTTTTTCTTTACTTGCTTTATCTCCATGTCTGCCTTGTATGTACTATGTCTTCCCCTCTCTCTCTGTCTCTATCTTCCCTCCCTATCTCTCTCTCCCTCTTACTCCGTCTCTCCCTCTCTCGTTCTACGGGCCTCAGCATATCGCTGACTATGGAAGCGAATGGCTCGTAAGCAAACGGACTCGACCCCCGAAGATTAATGAAATTTTCTTCTCAGGCAAATGGGCTCATTTTTATGCGTTCGCCTCGCGTACGCTTTTAGTAGAATTAAAAGAGAGGGATGTGCCAATTGTGTGTTCTTAAGTCATGCATTTTTTTCATTCAGTGAAGAAGATAGTTTTTTATTTATTTTTCGTTCACTTTTCAAGCCTGTTATTTTTTACATGATACTAAGATACCATCCAAAGATGGAATAGCGGAAACCTTTGTAGGTGTGCACCTTCATGGCACGAATAAGAATGTTTGTTGACATGTCATGTACATATGCAAGCAATTCATAATAGCTTCACTATTCTTTGGAGTTGCAGCAATTTTCTTTCAGCCGTAAGGAATTCAATGACAGTGCTTGCTCTAAACTTTCTTTCTTCCACTGTGTATCCATTAATGCCCTTCTTTCTGCCCCTGGCTCTCTCTCTCTCCCTCTCTCCTTCTTTCTTCCTATACGTTTCCATATCCCAACTCACGTTTACCTTACTTCTCTGTCTCTCCTTCTAAAACTCCTCTCTCTTCATCTCATCCCTTTCGTTCTCGATGTCTGCAACACTTTTATCGAATTAACACGCTCTGACCCACGTGACAATGCGGCCTGGCCTTGGCAGGAAACAGAGCGAAGCTATGATGATGCCTGCAATTCCTCGGGGGTATTACATTCCTCGCATATGTTGAGTCTCTCCTACTTGGTATTCGTACAAAGACTCTTTTTGTCCAATGTCCCTACACTCTTGCACAATCCGTGTTCATGTTTTCATCCTTCAAATATTCATTCGTCCTTGAAAAAAAATTCCGACCGAGAATACAAAAGAATGTATGTATGTATTTCAGTAACAAAGCGTAATATTAAAAGTTAAAACTTGTAAAATTAGTTTTTTTAAAGTATTTATGAATTGCACAATCTCGCAGCGTGGAGTGCCCATTAAAACAGCCAGTACGTGAAGTTCGAAAAAAAAAGAACTTTTCTACTGTAGTGAGCCATCGGCCTTCCACGAATGCTGCATGGCGACCCTTCGTAGTGTGTTCGGGCGCGTCTCAGGCCGAGACCGCGACGCGTCCGCAGCGCGTCTCGTGCCGTCTCGCGCGCCCTCGCCGACTCCGTCGGTCGACTCGACATGCTCGTCTAGCACGACGTGCACGGGTGGCGATGCGCCCTTCGTTGCGTGCCACGTGCAGCTCGGACTCCACTCCATCATGAATCCCCCGCTAGTTCCGCCAGGCAAGACATTTCTTTATTCAGCGCAAAATTAATCTTTGTTACAGTCATGTGTCAGTCGATTCTCTCATAGCCACCAATTCCTTGTCTGATCCCTCTCAACTCAAGCTCAAAAAGAAAAGCGAGAAAGATCGCACTTTGTCAGACTCTGGCGGCCTCTGCATCCAAGGGCACTGGCCGAAGGAGACGCGGATGCTCTACCAAAGTCGGCCTCTCGACAGGCCGCAGGTCGACAGCGAGGTTCATGCGGAGAATGATGTCTTTAGTTAGAGTGGATTTGTTTAACTGCAAGAAGAAGGGCCGGCAGAAATAGTGTTGAGCTATGTATGTACATATATATGTTTTGAAATCACAAATTTTCAAAGTGATGACTTTAATTTACCGCTAAAGTATTTTAAAAAAATAGGGCGACGTGGTGGACGAGGTTCGCGTGGACGGGCGTATCGCATTCGTTCTCGATGACATCGGCCGCACGCTCCACATTGAAGTTGTCTTTTCTGACTTTTAATTATTCTCACAATAAGAAAATAAGAATAATATCCCCCATTAAGAAATTGTTCTATTAAATTTTTAAAGTTAAAAAAGAAATGTTTATTTTTACTTATAAAAATTATGGTAAGAATGAGAATTAATAGAAGTGCTCTGCAGCTGACTGCGAAGAATAAGTGGCGTAAGGATGATGTTCTCGATCGAGGAATCATCGAGCTCAACCAACTTCTGCTCTTTACGTCGGATTCTTTGTTTCTTCTCTTTATTTAATATATTTTTCTATGTTCTCGAAAACGAAGAGTATTTTATTATGAAATGTATGCGCTTATGTGAATTGAATTATTTTTGCTGCTCCTCAGCCAGCAACGAGTTCCCGTGCAGATGAGCGCGGCCGTTCTCTGCTGCTCCGTTCAGATTCAGCCGATCACTCAGGAGCAGAAGGACGAGGTCTGCCCTCTTCTTTATTCTATTCGAAACTTGGCTTCTCATTGTACTCAACGATGACTTTATGCCTTGCTCTATCCTTAACATTTTACTTAGTTCCTTCGCCGAAACGCTCCGGGCGTGCAAGTTCAGTTCGGTCGCAGTGCCAGCGGTTCGTTTGGTTGGAGATCGTAGTCCTTGCTATAGATTTAGATTTCAACTTTTATTCATGTTGCTTGCGAGTATTATTCCGCGTTGATGGTGTGCCAATGACCCATCATCGAAGGAGATGCATATTGTTATCGAAATCAGGTAATAGTCTTCATCTTTTGAGTGCCTGGCCAAGACCACGGCAGTTTGTGCGTGACTCTCATCAACGGAGCTAACATTGGCAGTTCCGCCGAGCCACCCGACGCCGTCTGCAAGTTCCGCCTCGGCAACGAGAAACACAAGAGTCGGGTTCGGCTCTTGTCTACCGGCAAATTCAAATATACAAAATAAAAGCACTTCTAGGTGATTCCCCGTCAATGTGACCCTGAATGGTCGGAGGAGTTCGAGATGCGCCTTGGGCGTGGTGTCGACATCCTCCACATCCAAGTTGCTATCTTGCAATCTTTTTCTCCTCCTCTCTCTCACTCATTCTCTCCCTCTTTCTCTCCTTCTTTTTCTGCCTGTTTCTTTCGGTCTTTATCTCCCTCCATTGCTCTCTTTCTCTCTCTCGGTGTTTCTCACTAAATCATGCCAAGCGACAGGTAGTCTGTCGTCGGCAGAAGACTGTCCTCCACAACGGCGAAGTCCACCTCTCCGGGCTTGCTCCGGACGTTGCACATCGCCAAGAGGTTTTTTTTTTATAATATGGGGGATGAAGTAATATTTTCGTTAATTTGTTGCATCTAATGCTTCATATGAGAGCACTAATTAAAGTGATCATGCAAAGTACCAACTTTATTTCCTTTTTGGATGAAAAGTTTGTATTCCTTGATTGAACGATTCCCTTAATGTGCCCTTTGGCGACGGAGCCACTGTCTCGATTATCGTGGCCGTGCCTTCTCCACTCAGCGAACTCGTCAATGTCGCCGCCGACTTCTCCGAGAGATATGCAAGTTCCTCAGCTGTTGTTTCGTCATTTCCTTTTTTTCCTTAATTCGTCATTTTCGTTAGTTTCTCTGTTTTTATTTCGCTATTTCTTTATTATTTTAACTATTTCGATATTTTCGTAAGTTTCGCTATTTTTATTTCTTTATTTTAATCTTATTATGCATATCATTTTTATCCATCAATTTTAAATTAATAAAAGTGACATGCTTCCAGGCACTTTCACGCACGTTTGCCGAGATGCCCGATGTTGGCGAATTGGTCATAAAAGGTTTTTCATTTTATTGTCATTATTTTTCGATATCTTCCAATATGAATATTTATTATGTGTACACACATGGCATGAACATTTCTTCATAGTGAATCCGGCGATTTTTTTTAACATAAGATGGAATTTCCAATAACTTCTCTCTTTCTTATTGTTAGTTGTTCGCGCCGAGAACGTCGAGGCGAAGGACATGAACGGCAAGAGCGACCCCTTCGCCATCGTCCGCCTTGGCAATCTACGAGTACGCACTCACACTCACTACGCCACTTTGAATCCCGAGTGGAACAGGCTCTTCATACTGTAAGTTGTCGTTGTGAGGATTTGGCAGCTCTATAATTCATTGATTGGGAGAGAGAGGGTAAAAGGGGGTTAAAGATATTTGTATGTATAGTGAGAGTGAGAGAGTTAGAGAGAGCGTGAGAGAGAGAATAGAGAGAGACAAAGAGCGCTGGGAAAAAAGAATAACCTCTCGCCCGCCCCTTGCCAAGGGCAGTGGAGGACGTCCACGCGTGCCTTGACATCTCGCTCTTCGACGAGGACGCGAATAGCAAGGCCGAGTTCCTGGGACGGGTCGCCATTCCGCTACTCTCGGTTCGTATTAGGCATTCTTATCAGTTTAAGCAGAGAATAGTACGTCTTCTTTTCACATGATTTTCATGGATGTCCGTAAACTAGTAACTAAACCCTGGTAATCAGATCACTGGCTGGGAGCGTCGCTGGGTGCGGCTCAAGGACCGCAAGCTGCTGACAACAGTTCGTGGCCGGCTACTCATAGAGCTGCGGCTGCAGTACAATCTGGTTCGCAATCCCTTCTCTCTCTCTCCCTCTCTCTCTTTCTCTCTCTATCTCTCTCTCTCTCTCTTTCTCCATCTTCTCCTATTCCCCTTTCTTTCGCTCTTCCTCTACCGTTTCTATCGTTTCTATCTCTTTCTCCCTCGGTCTCTGAAGTTCTCTATAGGTCCGCGCTGTGATCCGGACATTCAATCCGCGCGAGAAGGAGCACATCAAGCCGCCGCGCAAGTTCAAGCCGTCCGTTCTCAAGTCTACGGTATATTTTTATTATTATTTTCTGGAGCTATTTTTGATTAAAACTATCCTACGACTAAAATTTCAATTAATCTTAACATATTATATGTATATAATGTTTACTAAACGAATGATTAGGTTGC
This sequence comes from Allodiplogaster sudhausi, assembly GCA_945643635.1. Lineage (NCBI taxonomy): Eukaryota > Metazoa > Nematoda > Chromadorea > Rhabditida > Diplogasteridae > Allodiplogaster > Allodiplogaster sudhausi. The sequence goes on along the minus strand of CALZFC010000284.1, from coordinate 449,473 downwards.
GGAGATGCGCCGTTTCGCGGGCGCGTTCTCTCCGTTCCTCGAGGCGACCGACGCCATTCTCCGCTGGAAGAGACCGGCTCGCTCTGTCGTTGCCCTCGTGGTAGGACACGTCAAACATCGATTTATGCACTATTCAAAAAGGTTATGGCGCGAAAATAAAAATTTCAAAAACTTCGCTCAGATGTGGGTTTTCGCTCTGCTGTACATCGAGCCCTTCCACCTTCCGCTTCTGCTGCTCGCACTCATCTTCAATGCGATTCACGCGCGAAATGCGGAAGAAGCGAAGGTCGCCCAGAATGGGGCAGCTGGAAATGGCCAGCCACCAGTCTCGCCCACTGCCAAAGAGGCTGGTTTTTTTTAAATATATTTTCCATTTCATTTATTAAACGGTTTTATGTCTCCATGCTGTTTCTTGAAAAGAAGTAGGATATATGTGTTTATTTCATATTGTTCTGTTATTATTCTTGTCTAGATGTATTTGTATTCCAGAATGAGTCGGGCCTCTCGATCCTCGCCATCTCCGAAACCCTCACAGACATTCAAGACACGCTTCTCTTTGTCACGAGACTCTTGCAAAGGCTAAGGAAGTGAGCAGAGAGAGAGAGAGAGAGAGAGAAAAAAAAGAGAGATAGTCGCAGGAAGGAAACTTGAAGTGTGAATAACTAGTAGATTGTCATTGAAAGAGAAGTAAGAAAGCGTGTTGATTGCAGCGCGAGTAACATGACAGCGCCGTGGCTGACGTGGCTGCTCATCGCCGTCCTCTCCGCTGCGTCCTTCCTGCTCTACCTCGTGCCATTTCGATACATTATCCTTGCATGGGGTCAAACTAAATCATTTTTCATAGTCTATCTCGTTTTTTTCTTGGATCGGACACTAGCGAGCATTGTTTTTTCGATCGGACTCTTCACGAGAATTGGTGTTAGGATTCTTTATCAATATTCCTAAGGCGTGAACAAGATAACGAAGCGTCTTCGCAAGCCGGACTTCATCGACAACAACGAAGTCCTCGACTACTTGTCTCGTGTGCCGTGCGATCGACAACTTGTTAGTCACTTTTCTTGCATTCAAATCTAGTTTTCAAAGTTTGTTTTCTTTCAGCAGGTGAATATTTGCAAGTTATAAACTCTTTCAAATAGATGGAATGGCGGGAAGAGCAAGAAACGACTCCGCGTACTTCTTCATCCGATTCGTTGCCGTCGCCGCCGAGTGGGCGGAGCTAGTCGAAAAGTTTCCCGGATTATAAGAAATATATGCAGAATATCAAAAATTCGTAGATTACATCTAAAATCAGAGTTGCTGTTGACTCTGCTAATGGAAAAAAATGTACAAAACCGTAGCATCTGATAACATACAAACATAAATTCACGGCATTCAAATCGCACTGCACAGTGTCCGTTTAGTTGCATATCACACTTCTTATACATACATATGTTCAAGTGAAGTCATAATTCCAGCTTTACGCTGTACTAGCGGCCAGTCACAATTTCTTGACTTTGTACTATGTACCTGTATGGTTTATTCGTGGAGTAGCACCCTCGTATGTCTTTGTTTTTTGCTAAAGTTGTGCTTGCTCAAATGCGTTTGCATACTTATGGATATCAATATTAAGAGCTTTAAAGATTTGTGCAAAATATTTAGTATGTTGTATTTTGGCTAAAAAAAGATTCTTCAACATGTTATATTCTGTGGAACGGGATTGCAGAAGGCCTCTGATTTATCGTGTGATATGCGCTAAACAGTTTGTATTTGACAATATCAGGTAAAGTGCATTCTTTTCCAATTGTTGTCATTCCAAATAAAAGGTAAATTCTCGTTTTTTTCTAACAGTAATGTTTACAATGTTGACCATCATTTATACGCAGAACAGAAAGAGAAGAGAAAATCTTTTATCCGTCTTGTAACAAATGGCATTATCGCTTACAGAGACGAAGAGAGGACGAGGATACATGTCTTCTATTATGTATATTATGCAGTTAAAAGGGGAAAAGCTGTCTCCGTGGTCTGTCCTTAGCGAAGGGTGGCTTTGTACCTGTAGTGCTTGTGGAATACATCAACAACAACAATCGATCGATCTCACAGTCATATCGATCGGTTTCGAGAGGGCAGAGCACATCCAATTCATGAAGAAAATCAGGTTCAAAATTTATGTATTTTAATTCCAGAAAGAAAAATGAAAAGTGCTGTGCCCTCCAAAGAAACGGTATCCGTCGGTGATGCACACAACAATTACGCGAGGTGAGGTGGAGGGAATCGACGAGGTGTGCAAAGTGTAAGAGAAGAAAGAAAGAGAGAAAAAGAGAAATATAGAGACGATGAGTGAGAACGAGAGAGAGCGAGAGAATGAGAGAGAGAGAGAACGACAGAGCGAGAGAATGAGAGAGGTTCGTCATTTTAAATGCTAAAAAAGACTAGAAAATGAACGATGTCCACTGCACACACAAAACACAAGGCAACTGCTATTAAAATGCGACAGTTCAAACGCTATGGCAAGCAAAGCTTTCTAATGTAAGGACGAAATCGGCATTAGCGAATTATGCGAATATGAAATAAAAGATCCCTATTACATAATTTAAAAAAAAGACGAATACTATCACAAACAGAGCAGAAACTAATCGATGCCGTGATTAGTGTGTTGAATAATATTATCGATAAAGTGGCTTTCGCTGGCGGAAGCAACGAATGAAATATGCACATTAATCTTGTTGACCTTTCTGTCTATCCGTCAAAACAAAAGGGAAAAGGCGCTCTGTTTCTGGCGATGGCTCAGGACGAAAGGCTGTGAAAATGGTAATGTTTCCAACCGAATGTTAATGCTAGGGCGAAGTTGCGAAGAAAGAGAGAAATAAAATAAATCGAAAAATGAAAAAAAAGTTAGCAAATTATTAGCTTTTCAGTGAACTTAAATTGGGTACATTTCAATAGGACGGAAAATTAAACTAGACTTTTCGAAAGGCGATAAAGAATGTCGGCATGTGCCGAATTAAACAAACAATCATCTTTTTTTTTTAAATATTTCTCCCGTTTTACTGGTTTTATTTGTTCTTTTTTTCATTTTCTCTCTTTTTGATCATCCACGCACACGAAATCCTGTTCATAAAACATTAAAAATTTTTGCATGAAACAGTTATTTAATGAAGATAATCGTTAGCTTTAGTAGCTAAAAGAGAAGAAAGAATACAAATAGCTTGAAGGGGTCACAAATACTTGGAAATCATCCCTCTAATGCATGGAGAATGTGTGCGCGAATGATGCGGAATTGGGAGAGAAGAGACGCGAGGTCGTGGAGAGAGAAGAAGAAGACGGACCCGTGCTGCGGACGGCCGAGAGTCTTCAAAGGGCAATATAGTCATTCTTGTTTTACAAATCGCTTTTATATTACTTTTCAACTTCATAAAAGGGGAACAGTGCGCACTCTTTTAGTTGCGCTTGAGAATGTATAAGAAGCACCAACCTCGAGGGCACGGTGTGCGATGAGATGAGCGAGCGAAAGGGGCGATAGGCGGCGTGCTTGGACGGAGCAGTGAGCGAGCCGCCCGAGGAGGCGGCAGACGCGAGTGCGGCGGACAGCCGCGAGCCAAGCGGAGTGGAAGAGTACTTGGAGAGGGAGGAGGGCGAGGCGGAGGACGACGAGGGTGTGAGCTTAGACGCGGCCGACGACGACTGCGACTGCGATCTGAGTGCCGAGCGGAAAAGAAAAGGTAGATTAAAGGATCACGAAACTCCACCAGAATCCATTTGAGTTGCCTTCAATTCCACTCAAAAGCACACATTTGGCTCTCTACTAATAGTAAGCATCAGAAATTTAATTTGTTGGTTTTGTATTTATACCCCCCACTCCCTCGCACACCCAATCACTATCACATTCCCTCTTTCCATCTCCTCACTCTCTCATCTCCCTCTCTCTCCATCTCCTCTCTCTCTCTAATTCTCCCTCTCTCTCTCTCTCCCTATATTACCTGTGCCTGGTAGCATCCCTTTCTGCCGCGTTACTCGCATCTCTCAGCTCATCAGCGTATACGTCGGGGAGTGGCAGCTCGTGAAGACGCGTCTGTTTAGAAAGTATTTTAATCACAATAATTAAATATATTTTATGAATCATAATAATTTACTTGTTCCTTTTTATTCATTTTGAGTTGTCTTTCGGCGGTCAACTTTTCATCACTGTTTACCTGCACAAGAGTGACCGATGGATATCCGCGGGTTTTCCGCTCAAAATCGACGAGTTGCTTCCAGAAGCCGAGATTGGGACGGATAATGGAGCGGACCGACTGAAATAAAACACTAAATTACTACCAAAACTAGTTTTATTGATAATATTAATTAATCTGTTTCATATTTCTTTGCCAAAAATATTTAGTATGCATGAATGAACATTCGATGCAATATCATATATTTTCTATCTCTCTGTTTACTCGGTTTCTCTCCTTTCGAGAACGGAGGGCAGAGGCATCCTTTTTTTCCTTTCTGAGCAATCTCAAATCGTCATATAAATTTGCAGAAACAAGAGAAAGGTCCTCTTTTCCTTTAAGAGAATTTGTTTCTTTTTTCTGCGTTGCAAACGAGTGATCGCAGAGTTTGGAGCCCGAAGACGGCGAAAAAGACGACTAACTAAGAACTATGAATTGGAAGATGGAAGGAAACAAAAATACAGAAATGAAGGCGGAGCGAAGACGAGAGAATGAGGAAATGGAGGGAGAAGTAAAGAGAGAAAGAGAGAGAGAGAGAGATAGAGATAGAAAGAGAAAGATTAAAAGAAGCAAAACGAAATCTGTGACTGAAACAGACTGAATGCCATGCGAACGCGTAACTTTGCATTGGACAACTTCGAAAGTGCCCTTTCCCTTTGCTAAAAAAAATCCTTCTCATTGCCGTCTGAGGCAGAAAAACGGAAAACGGCAATTTCGTGTCAGGACCAAGTAGAAGAAGATTCCAAATTACTCATCCCTTTTTAGACAACTTCCACTTTGCTGAGAAGAGAATCTCGGTAATTCTCTCACTTAAGTGCCAGTCTTAGTGGCTATGACTTCTTTCGCTCTGATTCAGCTGATTACTTGTGTACAAAGGCCCGCCGCCGACAATAATCGGCTCATTCTTGATTTCGCTCCCTTTATTTTCGCTCCTTTTCGCTCTTCCTATGCCCCTTTCCTGTCTCTTCCTCCCTCTCTCTCGCGCTCTCTCTCTCTCTCTCTCTTCTCTATCTCTCTCTCTTCTCTCTCTCCCTCTCTATCTTTCCTCTCTCTCTCTCTTTTCCCCTTCCCCATCTCTCTCTGTCGCTTGTCCGGCCGAATTATCTCGAACATTCCAGAGCTACTATTGGGAACCTCGTTTGTATCTGCAGAGTGAATTGAGATGTGGAATGAAATGAAGATTGATATTAGAGTGAGAGTGAGAGAGAAAAAGAGAGAGAGAGAGAGAGAGAGAGAGAGTGAGAGAGAGAACGCCATCCCTGTGTCAAGCAAGTGAAAGAAAAGATAAAGTCGAATTAACAGGCGGAGCGGCCAGTTGACATTGATGTGTATCAATGAAGATAGGGCAGTGATAGCCAGAGAGAATGAAAGACGAAGAGAAAGAGAGCGAATGAGAGAATGGCCAGAGCTAGTATCGAGCACTAACAATAAGAGAATGGAGCGATAACAGAGATAATTGGACTGATCAGAGATGATAGGAGAGATTTAGAGAGATTACGATCAAATTGACGCAATAAGATCCCGATGAGAATAACAGCAAAGTTCACTCGTTTCTCATGTCTCAATTCACGCCGGAGTTCGTGGCATCAAAACAGCCGAAGAACTGATAAAATTGGAAGAAATGTCCCGCTCTCTACAACTGCACCTTGACGTAGAAGTACGCTTGGCGCAACGTGAGTCGCTCGTACTTGATGAGGTAGGCGAGGACGAGCGAAGCAGAGCGAGACACGCCCGCCATGCAGTGCACCAGCACCCGCCCGCCGCTCTCCTGCATTGCCAATTTATTCATTAAAAAAAATCTATTTATTGCTTTTTTGGTGATAACCTTAAGTCATAATGTATGATGAAAATTTAATCGATATTTATCGTTGCTAAAATAAAAACTTATGGAAAATTGGTAATTGAAAATGGAATTGGCGCTCTTACCTTGACCGACTTGATCTTGTCAGCAATGGCATTGAAGTGGACGAAGAGATTGGCAGATGGGTGGTCGTCCACTCGAATGCGCAGCACTTCCACGCCTGCAATCCATCATGCTACTAGTTACAGTACCCTTTTCAGTGCCACCGTAATCTCTCCCCTCCCGTACCCGCAACGTGCGGAGTGCTCTCTTCGGTGGTGGCATTCACGATGACCGTGACGCCGAGACGGCGGACGGCGTCGGCGCGGATGACGGCGATGCCGGAGAGGAAGAGATGGTCCTTGATCTCGCTGATTCGGTTCAGATCAGACAGACCGCGTTGGTGGGCGTTCATTCTTGTGTTTTCTCTAACCAAGAGATTGAGATTACAAGTAGAATTATTAAAGCAACGCCATTCAAAATTCTGAATCAACACAATATCATCTTGAATGAATCTTTTTATTAATCATGACAACGAATCATTGTTAGCAAATGCGCGACTTTAATTAAGTGTTTGACAACAACAATAATAGGAATCATTCAAATATGAAGAAAGTATCCTTGAAGGACTAAACACCATAAATTTTAGGGGCCAGACAGAGTTAGAATGAGAGAGAGAGAGCCAGTAGGACAGAGAGAGAGAGAGAACCAATCATGTCTATCGACTTGGTTCGTGTTCGTGTGTCCATGAGCATACAAACACAGAAAAGAAGCATACATAGAGATGTTTCTCTCACTCTCTGGCAATCTCAGTGCCTTCCATGCTCTCTCATCCACCAGTCTATCTCTTTCTCGCACCTCTCTCACACTGTTTTGCCTCTCTACTTCCATATCGCTTTCTTCGAAACCTTTCGCCACATTTATCTATGAATACAGAACACACAGACTGCACAGTAAATGCTGTCTCCAGACAGATGGAGAGAGATTGGGAAGTGAGAGAAAGGGAGAAAGAGACTCATTGGAAAACATAGAGGGAAAGTTAATCTTTTTCTCTCTCTCTCTCTCTCTCTTTCTGCATTGCTCTCTCTCTCCACCTATTTATCTTTCTCTCACTCTCTCTCTCTCTCTCTCTCTCTTTCTCTCTCTCTCTCTCTCACTCTCTCTCTCTCATTGTGTGTTGGCAAATTGAACCAGATGCATGCATGAAATGTGATGAGTCATGAAATTATATTTTTCTTTACTGTAAGTCTCGTTCTCTCTCCCTCGCTCTTTAAATCTTTTCTCTCTCTTTTCTCTCCAATCGCTTGAAGGATGATGAATATGTGATGGCACATTATCATGAGAACTTATGATAAAATGTTTAGTTAAATTTACGAAAATGAAAATATCGGTAAAGTGGGACAAGAAGCTTTTTTTTTCTTTCATTCCCTGCGAATATGAAAATACTTATGGGAGAAGAAATTAATTCGAATTGTTGAAGAGAAAAGAGATGATAAGAAGAGCATGCATAATGAGCACTAAGCAATTACAAGTGGAATAGCACACACAAGCCAATAAGGCAGAAATGGAAAAAGACGAGGAACGAAAAAGAAGGGAATCTGGTGAAGCAGAAGGGATAGAGAGAGAGAAAGGTAAGGAAAGAGAGCGGAGAGAGTGGAAGAAAAGGAGAAGGGAAAGAGAATTAGAGAAAGAAAGAGAGAGAGAGATAGAGAGAGAGGGGAAAGTTCTCTTCTCGCCGCTTCCGCTCTTTACAAGTTAGCATCACCTCAGCGAGTTCTCAAAATGGACGCAGTCATTAAAAGCAATTAGAAAGAGGAAAGAAAGAGATAAAGTGAATGCAGAGAGCAACGGAAATAGAAGAACTGATCATATGATAAGAAAGGAGATTACGCAACCCGAGCATCGGCTTCCGTAATCTTCTTCAACATTTTCTAAAACGTGTCCATAATGCGATTAGTGGCTAAGAACACAATCTTCTTCTGGGCAACTCGCGGAATACCAGATGGCAACTTTCGAAGTCACTTTTCTCGCAGTACTTACAAACAAGTAGGACTATGTTCAAATATAAACAAAACTAATGCTAACGTCTGTAAACAGATAGAGACTGAGTAAGGAAGAAAAGAATGATGTGGTATTTGTGGGGAGGGGGGGGGCGTAAGCCGGGGCAAAGAGCCACATGGAAAAGGAAAGAAAATATTCGTCTGACTGGCCTGTCAAACTGGTAATCAGAAGGAGAAGAGACGAAGGAAATGAGGGGAGAGAGAGGAACGATAGAGAGAACGTGAGAAAGAGAAAGAAGGAAAGAAAAACAGAGAGAGAGACAGAGAGAGAGGGAGAGAGTGAGAGTAATACCAGTTCGGTGGGGCGATTCTGATGAGGACAGCGCATGATTGGCGGTCCTGAGGGGGAAAGCCTGAAGGCGGAGGAGAGAGAGTGAGTCTATGGCAGTAAAAGTAAGTACCTAAGTGGACAAGTCACGTCACGCCAATGGCTACTTAGTATTGGGATACGCCCCCGGAAAGACCCGGCCTGGCCAAGCGAGGCGTAATGACCTGCCAAGGCGGAACTTCTTCTACCTATTGTCCGACTTCTCTCTCCACTCTCTCCTTATCCGCCCTCTCTCACCTTCTCAATCTGCCTCTTGTATCCTTAACTGATCTCTGGCCATAACAATGAAAGCCTCTTCTTGTTCTAGACGAGTCCAAGCATCAGCTTCCTCTAGTTTGCTGCACATTTTTTTAACATCTTACTGATTCTCTCTCTCTCTTTCTCTATCACTCTCACTCCCTCGCGTTCTTCCTCTGTTTCTCTATTTCCTTTCGTATATCCAAGTGTAACCGCCCGGCAGGAGCACCCAACCACTCGCAGGTGAAGGCGGAAACTGGCGGGTATCAGCGAGAGAGAGAGAGAGAGAGAGAGAGAGAGAGATTGAGAGAGAAGCAGAGAAGCAGGCAACGAATGCGTGTAGAAGAGGGGGAGTATGTGGGGAAGAAGCTCAGCCACCAGAAGAGAATTGCCGCTCCAGGGCAAGTAGATATTGTGTAAGAGGATGTCGCATCTGAGTGAGTGCAGGTGTTGCATCAGGAGAGAGAGAGAGAAAGAGAAAGAGAGAGGGATGGAGGGAGAAGGGAGAAAGAGAAAGAGAGCGAGAGAGAGAGCGAGAGAGAGAGAGAAGGAGGGAGAGGGAAGAAAGAGAGTGAGAGAGAAATCAGATCGCAAAGAAAGAAGATAAGAGAAAGAGAAGACCGAGGAAAGAAGTTGAGGGATAATTATTTGACGAGATCGCATAAGAAAAGTGAGAATGGCGGTAGGGCGTTGCGTGATGGAGAAGCGAACGCAAGAGAGAGAGAGAGTGAGAGAAGCAGAGAAAGAGCCTGAGGGAGAAGGGAGAGAGTGAGACAGAGAGAGGAAAGTAAACTAGGTGCACATTCGACTGCCAAGCGGGAGATCACGGACACTTTATTCTCCTATCTTCTCTCTCTCTCTCTACCTCTTCTCTCTACCTATCTTCTCACTCTCTCACTCTCTGTTGAGCTGAGATTAGAGGGGGTGGAGTGAATAATATAGTTGAGACGGGACGGAATGGAAGTCACGGCCTGAAGGGCGGGAATGAAAGTGAAGAAGATGAAAGTTGGTTGAAAGAGAGGGCAAGAGAGAGACAGAGGGAGAAAAGAGAGAGAAAGAGAAAGAAGGGGAGTTGGAAGATGAAGAGGGAAAGGAGAGAGAGAGGGGTTGAGAGATAAATGGATAGATATAAATAGAAAGAGAGGGATTAGAGAAATATTGATGGCCACTTGTTCCGAAAGCGATTGACTATACGAAAGTAAGCGGCACCAGAAATTTAAGTTCTCATTGAAGAGGAAAAAATTTCGCGGTTAATAATAGAAATAAACGAATAAAAATTGTAGCTTAAAAAAGAAAGGAAAAGGGAAGTAAGCAGAACGAAGGCGAGAAAAGGACAAGAAATCCGAGACGCATCTTAGAGGAAACAGAAGAACTATTTTCCAGGCCGAGGCAATGACGACATCCTCAGGTATGCCCATGAAATACATGAAATATCAGTATGAGAGTAGAGAAAGGGAAGAAAAAGAGAGAGAGAGAGAGAGAGAGAGAGAGAGGTAGATGGAGAGAAGGAGAGACATACGGAGATAGAATGTGAGAGAGAACGAAAGAGGGGAAAGAAATAGAGAGCACAAGAGGGAAAAGTAGAATAGAAGGGAAGAAGATTGAGAGAGAGAGAGACGGCGAAGAAGAGAGGAGGAATTTGAAGGTTGAAGGAGAATGACGAAAGTCTGGAATCCTCGTCTCGAGGCCGCTTGGCGCTGTTGTTTTTATGTGAACTGGCTGCGACGGCTGCTCCAGGCATGCAGAGATCTCACTCAAAACACGTGAGAGGGGGCCATGAGATTTAAGAAGAAGAGGACCGTGAAATGGCAGCCGTAGAGAGAGTAGAGAAAAAGAGAGGTTTTGTATTTCATTACATATTCATGCAACAAATATTTGAAGAAACAAGTGTACGTTAGTAGAATAAGCGAAAGGAGGGCAAAATGAAACATGAAAGGTGACGAAATGGAAATGGAAACGACTCGGCAAAAGGTGTCACTGACTCTTCTGTTTCTGGCAGGGAAGGGGCGCGAAGGATGAGAGTAATTGCTGTGCCCTCCGTGGAGGGGAGTGGCCGAGCGAGGCATGGGCAATGCCTAGTCAACCACCGGGAGGACTCTGGCCTCTGACTCTCTCTCTCTCTCTGGCTCTCTCTCTCCTTCTTTCCCTGCTCAACCACCCGCGTTTACTCCCATGTGCGCCAAACTTCCCTTGGCTTCTTTGGCGATTGCGACATCCATCTTGTTATTCTCCTTCCTGTTCTCTTACACATCTCTTTTTTTGTCGCTATGGTTCTATGTCTGTCTTTCATTTTCTCTCTTTCTCTCAATTCGTCTTTCTTTCTCTCTGTCTCTGCTTCTGTCCTCCTCTCCATTTGCCTTTTTTCTCTAGCTCTCTCTCTATTCCTATTTCTCCCGTTCTCTCTCTCTCTCTCTCTTTCTCTCTTTTACTCTCCGCTCTCTCAATCGCTTTCCTTCCAACTCTTCAATTCTTTTGTGGTCGCCTTCTCGCCGTCTTCCCGCTGCCCAGATAGACGGCCTGATCACATGGCAGCAGTAGAAATGATGTGATGATGAGCGGGAGAGAGAAGGGAAGAAAAAATGAAAGTGAGAAAGAGAGAGTGAGAGAGTGAGAGATACGGAGAAAAAGAAGGAGAGTGAGGGGATCGCCAAAGTGAAAAAGAGCGAGAGAACATCGGAGAGTCATTGAAACGGAGAAAACAGCACTAAGAGTAGAGAGACGAGAGAGCTAATACACAAAAGACACATATGCATGTATACATGCATACGTGTTCAAGTTTCTGTCTGATGCCATATGTCAGAAGTAAGAGAAAGAGATGGTGAGAAAGAGTGAGACAAAGAAAGAAAGATAGAGAAAGAATAAGAGCGAGAAAATAGCGAGAGAATGAGAGAGAGAAAGAGGGGTATAGAGAAAGATAGAAAGAGTACAAGCAGAAAATGCTTTGGCGCACGCGAGGAATATGAGAACAGATGACAAATTGATAAAGCAATAGAAGCATTGATGAGAAATTGGAGGATATATTTTGGTATGAACTTGACAACCGATTGCTTTCCATGGTCGTCTGGCATTGGATTGCGAAATGGAGGGAAGCAAAATTGTCAGTGCCGTTGTGCAGGAGAAGAAGGAATGCGCATCATGGAAAAGGCATGGAAAATAGTGATGGATAAAGGAGAGATTACGCTGGAGGATTAAGTGGGAGAGGGAGTGCCAATATCCTTTATTTTTCGTACCAGCGGAAGAAAAATGGCATTCCTGCAGAGCACTCCGGAAGAATGGACAATAATAAATTGCTAAATTATTATAGTGGGAGAGAATTTATTGAAACGATTAATGTTCACGTGAAACACATCAAAGGATACGGTAGATAAGCATGGAAAAAAAACCTTTAGGACACGGTGGAGTCGAATAATGTCATGTAATTTAATCTTTGCGCTTCAATAAATATCGGAAAGCGAAAAAAAGAAAACATACACAGACGCGCACAATTGTATTACGCTTGCGAATAATAGACTCTTTTGTGTTTTCGTGGGATGTCTGGAATTTGAAGAGGATGCACACGGAAATGCGGCAACAAGGGGGATGAAGGGCAAGAGAATGAGACAGAGATTCGTACAAGGGAAAATTACAATAAAGAAGGACCGAAAACGAGGAACAGTATGAAGAGGTGGCTGGAATAAGAAATGTGTTATATGAGAGAACAAGAATGAAGAAGAGTGGAAAGGAATGCGAATAAATAACCAAGAACCAATTGTGGCAAAATTCCATAGAGCGTCATTCAATTTAGATTAACTTAAGTTTATACTTGCAAACTTCGTAATACAAAAAATTAAACATTCGATATTGAAAAATAAGAACTAGAAAAAAACTGAGGTGTGTGATGAGAGAGAGAAACACAGCAATAGAGAAATATAGACTTTTTATACGGTACTTTTCTACTTTTATAGAGTTAAAGTACCTTCACATGTACAGGAGGGGCAAAGGGAAGTAAGGAGACAGAGGGGCTACGATAGTACCTGAACATATGTACTTGAGCTGCTGTTCTAGCTTCTTCTCTTACAATCTACCTGCTTAAACAGACTTCCTGAAGAAGTGGTCATGGGATGATGAAGAAAGAGAGAGAGAGAGAGAGAGAGACAGAGAGAGAGAGACAGAGAGAAAGAGAGGGAGAGAGAGAAAATTAGAGGGAGAGAGAAACGAGAGAGAGAGAAAGAGAGATAGAGAGGGAGAGAGAGATAGGGAACAGAGAAGGCCATAGCCAAAAAAGAAAGAGATGAGAAAGCACTGGAGCATGTAATTACTTCTTCTACTGCTTAGAGGAGCGTACCCTGAGATGCTCTTCTTCTCCCTACTTGTTCAACAAGTTTGCTGAACGCCTTCTTACGCATGGCACACAGAAGGGCAGATGTAGAACAGAGAGAAGAAAACACCAAGCTCCAAGTGCCGACGGAATTGGGAACTTGTATCAGGAGAGAGAGAGAGAGAGAGAGAGAGAGTTAGAAAGAAAGAAAGAGAACGAGAAAGAGAGAGAATAAGATATATATATATATATATATATAGAGAGAGAGAGAGAGAGAGAGAGAGAGAGAGGTGAGAAGCAGACCAATGAGCGCTGTGCGGTAGATGAAGCGAGAGCGAAGTGAACGAACACAGCGAAGGGTGCCCAAGTGGAAGGGAGGCGCTTGCGTAATCGGCTAGTCACGCCTGTTATTAAAACTTGAGGGAACGAGAACGAGGATGAGAACTGAGAGAAAAGGAGAAGCGAAATAGAGAAAGTAGAAAAGAGATCGAGAGAGGGACAGATGGAGAGAGGGGGAGTGAGAGAGAGACAGAGAAAGAGAGAAGAGAGAGATAGGGAACGATAGAGAGAGAGAGAGAGAGAGAGAGCACGTTCGTTCGAAATGAACGCTCTACTATTTCATCGGTGTAAGAACTGATTGAGTTGCTGGTGTGACTCGATTGGTGAACTAGACGTTAGCTTCACAGATGGAAGTTGAACTTGTGGTTAAGAGGGGGGGGGGGTTAGAACGAGACGCTTTAATAGAGAAGAGAAGAGAGATTGGTTGTAGAATGGTAGAGAAGAGAGGTAGAAGACGTTGAGGAAAGGGAAAGTGGCGCCTTCTATAAGGAAAGCAGGATTAGGCAGAGATGGTCGGGACTAAAGGTGAAGTGGTGGAAGGAAGGAGTTAAATGGCGACCACTCTTACTTTCGCTCTATTCTTTCTCTCTCTCTCTCTCTCTCTCTCTATTTTCCCTTCTTTCTCTCCTCTTTCTCTCCTCTCTCTCTCCTTCATCTTTGCACCCACTCTCACTTCTGATCCTTCCTACTCTCAGTTGTATTCTCCTTCGCACACGCAGGTAAACAGCCGACTGACTTGGCCGTGACTTGCGGTTGAGCGGGAGTAGAGAGAGAGAAAGAGAGAGAGAGAGAGAGAGAGAGAGAGAGAGAGAGAAAGAGAGAGAGAAAACATAGACGAAGAGAGAGAAGGGGAGAACAGAGGGAGAGAGAGAAAGAGATAGGTACATAGAATAAAAGAACGCCTGCTTTGGCAATCTGCGCAGTCAGGAAAGAGACTGTGTGTCCAATCGGGCTCCTACGATCGCTTTTGACAACTTTCTTCCACTTTTCTCTCTCGCTCTGTATCTGCTTCTCTCTCTCTCCCATCTCTTTCTTTCTGTTCTCCATCCCTTTTTTTATTCTCGATTCCCTAATGTTGTTGTTCTTCGCCAACCTTTCCCTCAATAGTACGATAGTACTAGTGTATATACATACTTATGCAGCTATAAAATTCAAAAAATATATAAACTTGTTTTCATTTACAGAAAATAAGATGTTACTTAAAAAAACGGTATTTGCACTGCTGCATCGCTGTTTAAAGAAGAAAGGTCTCTTATGAATTGGAATTTATTTTCGTTATCAGATAACGCTTATTCCGCTCGAGGCAACTGGTAATACAATAAAGAAGCAATTACGAGTAAATGGCAAGAAGGTTGGCAAGTCAGAGATAATTGAAGAAATCAGGCCTGGATCCGATTGGAGATTAGATTTGGGCAGAGCAAGAAAATCTCTTATACAACTCCTGCCTGCCTGCTTTATGGCCCTTTTGGACTTTCAATTTTTTGATTCTTTTGCGTTCGCAATCTCTGTTTGATTACCCTCGGGAGGGTAACTGAAGCCGAATGAACCGTCAATAAAAAGAAACACTCCTGGAACTGCCCTCCATTATCGTAAAAATCTGCAAAAGAAGACGGCCTGAATTAGTATACGAATAGCCTGAAGGGCAAATACTAGTTATGCTCTCAAAAAGTGGCAAATTTAAAATAATTAACAGCTCATATTACTTGATAAACTGATGTGATATGTATATTTTTACTTTATGTGGTACATCAAAATATCGTCCCAGAGAGGCTGATGAACGGCATGATTTATACAGAATAATTAAATGAAAGAAACGGCAGAAAAAGGTCAGAAGGGGTTGAAATGAAAACAAAAACTCTCTCCTTCCTCTATAGAGAGGAGGGGGGGGGAGGGTGAGATAAAAGGTAGGAGAGAGAACCGATTAGAATGGGTGGTTGGAAAAGAAAACTAATATTTTTGATTGGCAGCGGGAAAGAGAGTGAACACCATGAAGCGGGAGCAATAAAGTCCGAAAAGAATCGGCTGAAAGAGGCAGTGTGCTGGATTCGGTTGAAGGGTCTGGCTAGGATAAAAGGTTAAAAGGGGGTGAGAACTTCGACTAACCAAGAACGCAACTGCCTGAACTTGGCCTACACCCAGGGAGACAGAATTTCGTTCCACTCTACTCCTTTAATGAATAAGAAATGAACACGCTTTCTCGCGTGTGCGTGATGTATTTGTGGAGCACTTACATACATTGGAATCGTTGATGAAATGTAAGCTTTTGAACATTGATCATTTAAATACAACTTTGTTGTTTCCTAAAAAAAAAGAAGAAACTATATTTATTTGCAGTGCATTTCATTCCATTAAAAAGTGTCATGACGATACGAGAAAATGACGATCAAAATGTGCACTCATTGTCAGAAAAGTTTTCCGTAAATCTCGGTCACAATGCAAATATCATTGAAATTTTCTGGAGGCTTTTTCTACACGCAAATTTAGAAATAATAATTTGCATGACAGTTTGAATAGCTGATAAATGCAACTCCATTCTTGAAAATAGTAGCAAGAATTCATTTCTCTCGGCATGCCTTTTAAGCGGTTCGTTCGTCCCGTTCTCTCTCTTTTGTTCGTAGAATTGAAGGAAAGTTACCGAGGAGATTCTAGGCTGGTAATAGAAAGGAGATCATTTCCTTTCTAATACCAGCCAAGAATCTTTTGAATAGAAGTTGGAAATATAAAAATTATTTGAAATATGTGTTGTTTTATTAAGGGATTAGTATTTTTCTTTCAGAAATTCTGGTGCAGCCAAGTCCAAGGTGAAGTCCGTTGTGCGTAACTCTCTCATTCGGCAGAAGTCGTCGGAAACCGTCAAAGGGGTCGGCTTTGGATACAATATCCTATTGAAAGACGCTGTGGCTAGAAAAAAACTGAATTAAAATATATATAAATATAATAAAATATATGTAATAGAAAAATGAACATAAAAAACGGCAATTTTAAAGTGGTTCCGCGGCGGTGGCCATTCGGCCGAGAATCGGAACGGGACGCCATCGAGACGAGACGAGCTCTCTGCCACGACCCCGAATGAGCAGCAACGACTACAGCAGCGACAGAAAACGACCAAGGAAGACGACCACCACAGCAATCTGTCAGCGGGAGAAATGAACCATTTCATCATTTCATCTCATTTCAAGGCAGAGAGCGGTTGTTTTGGTGATGAATGGCGAATGAGTTGATGAGAAGTACAATAGAAGAGACATTCAGCCTGAAGATTATACCCATTTCAAGGAAGCTCGCGCTAAAGGCTCTTGTGTACCTCGGGCTCTTGCTCCTCTTTCTGTTCGTTTCCGAGTACTTCCTGTGTGACACCATCACCAAGGTTAACTTTAGATAAATCATAAATAATAATATAAGAGGAACAGTGCATTGCAGAAGCCATACAAGAAGACCGACTTCTCCCCCCGAAGATACTCCACCGCCTTGGCCGTTACGGACGACATTGACTGCTCCGTTGTCGCGAGGTCCTTTTATTCCCTAACTTTCAATATAGCAAAGTTAAAGGCACAAGAGTTTAAAAGATGACAGTTCACCTTCCTTTTCAGACCTTGTCTGGCGAGAAATGGATCCACAATTTTCGAGTGCTCCGCTCAGGCAAGATTTTGAAAGACATCATGACATTTCTACAGGAAAAAAACATTGCAAAGTTGAAGGTTCTGGAATGCCTCCACCAGCAGCGGAAGGCTGTCCTGGCCAATGACACGAGCGGCGTCTTCTCCGTTTCACTTGTCTACACGACAACCAATCAAAATGGGTTTGCGACTTGGCGATTTTGTGGATGATTCTAGTCTTTTATATAAGTTCTACCTATTACAGTAATGACGAAATCGTTTCAGGAGAGCGACTGAGAATGCAGTTGAAACAATCGTAAAGAATGACCAGCATTTCACGGCAGTCAAACTGTTGTGCATGGCTGGCCTCGCGGAGGGCAAGAATGAATTTAACGAAACCGTCCACTACCCGAGACACAATCAGGCTGGTCTTCAAGTGTCTATTGCATCCTGTATTCTTCCTTTTTTTTCGAATTATTTTATAATTAGTTGATATTTAAAGTATTAATTTCCTCTTTTTATAGAAGTTCTTCGTGCCGGTCGAACTTGGAAATCACTTGAAAGATCTCGGCGTCTTGGAGAAGACGACCACCCACAAACGCCGTGTGAGATTTCGTATTCGAGAATGAGATATGGGTCACAAACATCCTAACACCCATTCCATTCCAGGTGTACCTGTTTGACAACACGAGCATGCCGCAGGAGTATGACAAGTTTATTGGCATGAGTTCAAAAGAGCTGCCGAAGGAGCGGGACTGGTTCAAGGGTCTCAACGGCAGTCTCGAATGGGCTCCCGTCAACAAGAAATGGTTGAAAGGCTGGCAACTGCTGGCTCCGCCCTCCGTGCTCAGGACTGCGCTAGAATACGCGTTTGGTCAGAAAGCGTGATCAAAGCCGGGATAATTACAATCAGCAATTGGGTTTTCTATTAGTAACAGTTACCATATACCTGTGATAAGCGGGAATCGGTTATTTGTCGGCGAGCCTCTGGCCTTCTCTTTGTGGTGTAGGTAGGATTCTGCAAGTATAAACGTCATCTTTTCGGTAGAAGATGAAGGCCACGACACGTTATGGGGAAGGATAATGGCCCGGGGCAACCATCCCATCCCTGGTATGCACTCACAGCTGAGGAGGAAAGCAACGGCGTTAGCCACGTCTCTCGAGGGGTTTGATACGCTAGGCCCGGGCGCATAACACACCTCACCTTGGCTTGCAATGTTTATTTTGGTATCGCCGCCTACGTGTTCAATCGCAAATATGTTCTCAGACAAGTGGAACTGCACCAAGTCGGAAGATGAGAAGAGAACTCCCGAGGACTATTGCATGCTGAGACTGGCGCATGACTCTACAATTCATGCTCTCAAAAAACATTCTCTTGATCGGAGCTTCGCACAAGGACAGGTCCTCCTTTCTCCACTTCTTGGTCATGTTAAACAACATTAAAGATTTTTTTAACTGACAAGTTGAGGCGACTTAACCCGTATTTTTGAAGGGGTGCAGCCAGAGCATCCAAGTTGTGATGGGAAAGAGGAGCAATATTGAGCAGCATTCGAAGGTCAGTGTCAACCTTCTTTCATTTTCAAAGGCCAATCTCATCTGGTTTAAGACTCTACCAGACATTCTCTCGCTGAGCATCGCCAGAATGAGCTACTGCAACGGAAAGAGGACATATTCGATATTGTCAGAAAATTCCTTATTTGAAAACCGTTCCATTTCAGTTAGTAGAGATATAAATACTAAAATAATATTCAAAAGTATAAAGCCTTTTATTAATATTTGAAAAGAAACAAATTTCAGGAAGCAAGATGTGCCTCTGATCACGCCGATCTTCTTGAGAACCCAGGATGTATGCACATTCATAGTTCATTTCTTTGACTCATTCAAGAAATATAATGGATATATTATAGCGTTTTTGCCGATATATTTCATATTATTGAATGATTTCCCATTTTGCACAGTCTCTTCTGACGATCTCAGCGTCTTCAATGAGTACGAGAAGCTTCGAGGCCATTCTCATCTCCGCTCTCCGAGTCGGCCACAATTGGAAGCCGCGCGACGTCTTCAGTTCTCCGGTTTGTTTATTTACTTTTATTATATTTACTCTATTTATTATAATAAATCGAAGAGAGTGAAGTAAGAGTTTTTCTGTAGGTATTCTACTACTCGATTGACGAGCGAAAGACTCGTTGCGAGAAAGACCTTTCAAAGGTATCCAGGGAATTATTTTATTTTACATCGAGGCACATCTAAGGAACATTTTTTCTTTCTTTGTATGAAACGACTTTTTTGATTTGAGCACAAATACATCAATCCCACTATGATTAAAACCTCCTTGCAGGAGATCAGAGAGCTCATGGCAGCTGGAGACATCAAATGCGAGGATGAAAAGTCTGAGAAGAAGGCAAGAATTATGATTATAAGAGCAAAAGGAACCTGCTATAAAAATGACAGCAAGTGAAGCCTGATTAGAAATGTTAAATTTCTAATTTGCTAACAGTATTCTGAGCGAGTCCTGCGGAATCGACGTGCCTCGCTCGTGAAATTCTACGTAAAAGAGGGACAGTTCCTTTCTTACGTTGACCAGCGTCTCGTCCTCGGCGACTACGCCGTTGGATATTGACATCATGGTCAATATTTTCGCTTTTTCATCGTTGATGATTATATTGATGGCTTTTGCAGACTTCCCGAGTACAGAAGTAGACGGCCGAGTTCGTCGTCTTTCCTTCCTTTCCCTTTTAAACTTCATGTTCCTTGGTTTTGTTGGGTTGAATAAAGTTTGTTTTCAATTCTTGAGCGTGACCAATTTACAGCTTACTCATAAATGAATGCATCCATTTCTAGAATGTTCAGAGAAATAGAGCAACAAAAAAAATGCGGTGTGATTGATGATTGGTGGTGAGAAAAGAGATAGAGAGGGGGAAAGCAAGATAAATTGAGAGAGTGAGAGAAAGAGAAAGCGATCACATATCTTTGATAATTAATGCCCGCTGTACTATTATTTTCAGGGTGGCCTGAATTCTGATTGTTCGGACAGATCAACAGTGCGGGCAGTCGCGCGATATGTATAAATTGTTTAAACTGACTTCGGCGCCCTTGAAAATATCCCACAATACAATTTGTTAACAAATTGTAATTTTCATTCCATTCGAAACAGATCTGAATGAAGAATAACACACAGCATCGAATTCGCCATGATAAGAGTATCACTTGAAATGGGCAAAATTGGACGAAACATATATGCCGCGCAAATATCCGCTTCACATTTGTCCGCAGGGATTTTGACCGCTGCACTTTCTATGTACATACCCGCGAAGAAACATTTCGGATCAAGTTCGAATAAGAGGATCGCATTCCGGTTCCTTGAGGCATCGAAGATGAAATTTTTCTCATATTTGCACGTTCACTCTAAGCACTTACCGGAAGGGCCTGGCCATGCAGGAAGTCCGTGCCCTTTTAATAGCTTGCTTCTCTCCGTCAATCCCTCGAGTACGATTTATACGTCATCCTTAGGCTTTCTCGAATGCAATTAACGTGTAGAAATGACCGTATCTTGGAAGCGCCTTATTCATTTTAAATGATGCACCGTATGTGGAAACGCATGATTATATCTGGCTTATTAATGCAGTTGTTTTTCCTTTCATCGCCTTCTAACCTTTCCATGTCAGATCAATCCATTCTTCGATGATTCGCCTAAGGTCGTCACGCCGTTTTTTCACGATTATCTTCTATTTTTCCATCTCCGCCTTCCTTGTGACATACAAACAACTTCCAGTAATATTTTATTTCATTTGGTATTCCCTGTCATTTCAAGATATATCTATCATTCAAGTAACATTTCTGACAATAAAATGTTGTTTCTACTGTATAAGAGAAAAGGACTCGTTTTTTTTTTTTTTTTTTTTTTAAGACATTTACCGTGCCCGAGGTTCATCGGGGAGGCAACGTCAGTGGCCTCTTCAAGAACCCGGCATGGAGCAATAGGTTTCTCTTCTGCTTCGTATTCGGATGAGGCTTTGAAATAAATAGTTCTAATAAAAAAAAAAGTGCCATTTATATTTATTTTTATGCGTCTGAACGTAGCCCGATTCGGTAGGCTAAGGGTACCTCTGAAATGGAAAGCGACACCATTTTGTCGCTTTCAGTTTGAGATGCACAAAGAAGTGGATTGTTATCGCATCTTCGCGCTCTCCCACGGAGCATGTCAAGGTCCTTTCTTCATTCAATACCTTCTCATTTTCATTCTCTTTAAACTGACCGAATCTATACAATAGTTTTTTTTTAGTACTTGCTTAGTGCTACTTGTAAATGCTGTTATTTGGCAGCGATTGGCTTCTCTTCGCGAGTGGACGGTCGTAGTGGTAGGCGACGATGAGAAGAGGGCGGGCAAGTGGGCAGTTGACGGCATCCATTATCTATCGTTAGAAGCTCAGAAGAGCCTGGGACTCGCGAGCAGTCGCGACCTGCCAGAGGTGGGGGACACTTCCGGATGAGACTACATACTACTTGTTCATTTGCACCCATTCTTGCGTAGTGAGAGCGAACTTTTGAGGGCAGCAGACACTCGCGCAAGAATGTCGGCTATCTTTACGCCATCGCGAACGGGGCGGATTGGATCTACGACACGGAGGACGACGTTAAGCCATACGGTTTGTCTCTAGGGAAAGAAAGAGAGGAAGAGAGAGAAAGAGAAAGAGAGGAGAAAAGAGAGAGAGAGATGAGATTGGAGAAAAGAGAAAGGAGAGAGAAGAGAGAGACAGAGAAGGAGGGATAAAAGGGGAGAGAGACAGAGAGAGTAGGAGAGAGAACGAAAGAAAGAACGAAATAAATAGAGAGAGAGAAGAAGATAGAGATCGGGATATATGTGGATGAATAGAGATAGGAAACAAGTGAGAAAGAGAGAGATAAAAAATGTTTGCTCGCTGAATGAAAAGAGTGAATTGGTAGGAAATGGCCTGGATCAATTTGACTACGAAGAAACTGAGAGCGGCATTCGCTTTCATGCTAGAGAAGGCGAGAATCGGACGACGCTGTAGTCAGTGGCTTTCCTTCGGCACTTTCTCCATGTTACAAATATTTATCTTACCTAAAAGAATGTAACAGTTAAAGATATCATTATGTTAGGCTACTTCATCATTTATTGCGCAGTGTTCGTGACTGTGATGGTAGACACACATCTGTCTATTTTCTTTTTCCTCATCATCAACAAACTCGCCATTGGCTTGCCATTCCCGTGGTTTACTTTTAGTATGCATCGAGTCATTTTGATCGGTTTAAAATTTAGCGACAACATCAACAACGCGGATGGCGTGGTTCGCGTTTGCCAGCGCATGCGAAGCGCCGCCGTCCAGCAGGGGATGCTGCATAAGGTAGAAAGAGAGGCAGCGAAAGAGAGAGAGAGAGAGAGAGAGAGAAAGAGAGAGAGAGTGAGAAACAGAGAGAGAGAAAGAGAAAGAGAGAGAGATAGAGAGAGAGAGAGAGAGAGAGAGAGAGAGAGAGCGCGCGCGAGCAAAAGAGATCAGTAACCTTTGAAGGAAACGGATGTCGACTCAATTCGACTGCAGAGTGACGGAAAGAATCTACTCACGCGATCCAGCAAGTTTACCCCTCCTGTCACACTCGAGCCTGGTAAGCGTAATTAATAAACCGTTTAGTGTCCTTACACTCTTGCGAGAGAGTGCGCGATTCGAGAGAGCGCAGACAATTGACCTTGAACATTTGATCCTTTCCAACTTGAAACGCTCATTTGCTCGGTTTCTCCGGGACGGCTTCTTTAAGCGAATCCAGTCTGGTTAACTAACTTATAGGCACGTACGCTCCATTGAACTCGCAAAACACTCTCTTTCACCGGCGAGCCTTCTTCGGCCTTTTTCTTCCGGTTACGGTAGTCTCTTCTGAATAGAATTGGTTCTTGTGCAAGAACTGAGCGATCAGGTCCCGCAAGGCATGGCAGACGTCTGGCGCAGCTTCTTCATGCAGAAGCTGCTCGGCCTCGTCGGCGAGTCCGTCTCTGTCGGCTTCCGCAACGCAGTGAAGACGCTTGACGTATTCGAGTTCTTGCAGGACGCGAGGCGGCGTGACATGTTAGCGTTCAATATTTGTGTTTCCATCATTTTTATCTCACCTTTTTTTACAGTGAGAATGATTTTGCAATCCAAAAAAGAATTCAACATAAAATTTCAAAGTGTTTCGCCGAATAAGACGGCCGCCCTCCTGGATTTCCTCGAGGAGTGGCAGTGTCCGCTCTTCACACTCGACGAGTGCGCCGTCCAACTCGCGGCAGACTTGGCAACGAGCCAACTCATGACTCTTCAGGACGCACTCCTCCTGCGATTCTGGGTCGACGATCTGCGCAAGATTGGGTTCGCTTGCTGATTCTTTTCATTTTTGTTTATATGCTGACGCTATTCGCCTTTATACATACCTACTAGCATGTTTTTTTAATCTGCTCACTTTTGTATTATGCTATCTCTATACATAAAATTCAAATAAAAGCTACTTTTTCCAGTATTCGATGAAATTGAATACGAAAAAAAAACTTTCTTACCAGATACACATTTCCGACACTCCGTGACGGCAGTGCTGACAATTCTACCATTATTAACGGGACCGACGTGTCCAACTGTCGTCCCATTCACTTGCAACTTGCAGATGATCTACCAGACCGTCTTTTCGAACCGGTAGTAGGAAGGCGCTAGAAAAAAAGATGGAAAACGGATTAGACCACGGAAGGTTTTGAATCATCGTTAAAGAAATAAAAATTACCAATAACTAGAGATTAGAAGCCCAACAGAGGAGAAAAAGAGAAAAATGACTCCGCGAAAATGTGATTCAATAATGGTGTTTATTTTCGGTGTACAATCGGGCAAAGAAGAAGATCTCCTCCTTCACCGAGCTCAAGGAATGGTGCCGCGCTGCTCCGGAAATTGCGAATTTAACATTCGACTTCCCGGCCCCCGAAGTGCTTGCGTTTGAGCACGCGCTACAGCCGGCTTTTCAGCAGAAATTGGAAACGGTAGATCGCTTCAGCATTCGAGTGTTAAAGGAGGTATCCGGGGAATAATTAACCTAACTTTTCTGTATATCGATAAGTTTAACTTGGCTTAAAATATCCAGAAAGTTTAAACGATTTTCTTCCATTACATTCTGAGCAACAATAACGTGAAAACTGACGGTTAGAGGAAATTAGCTACGGTAGGTCAAAGTAGCCTTCCTATTTTACAAGCTCTCTCGATCAAGAGACAGGCAATGAGCGCGCGCATTCACAGTGGTTCTCTAGCGCTACTGTTTAATTAATTATTTGTCGGATACTTCCCTTAAATGCCTGCATTATTCGTCTGTCTAGGTGTTGGTGCTGACGAACAACTTCCCGTGGCGATTCGGAATCGGCCTCTTGCAGCGCCTGTACGAGTCCTTCTTCGGCGTCGTCTTCATCTGCGGCACGTACGATGCGGACGAAATCGACGACTCCGGTGAATTCATTCAGATTATTTCATCGTTTCATTTTGATATATATATATGAACACATATGTATTTATATATACATATTATTAAAATTATGAATTAATATGATGAATATATTCATATAACTACGCAATTGTCCGATATTAATGTTGTTATGCTCATAAAAAAGGTATTCGTCAAGGTTTTCCCCAAACGCGACCCCTCGTCAACTACATCTACCTTAGCGAGCAGGAGATGCGCGCGGGATACTACGCCTACTACTGCTTGGCCAAGGTCAAGGAGCTGCGACTGCAGAATGTCAAGGGTCAGGGAAGCAGCTGATAGCATCAGATTACTGTGCATTATCACGAAGAGGGGAATATTTCGTTTTCATGCACATCTTCACTCAAGAATTACTAGAATTTTTTAATGCATTTGCTTACCATTAGTGTCATAGTGACATTTGACGGAACTCCGCTTTCCTAGTATAAAGTCATTGTACAACTCGGTGTAACATTCCATCGCGAAATGTGCACAGCTGTATTTCATTGTGCGTCTTGACGTAACATTTCCCATTGACCTCAGGCTACTTTATGGTCTCCGACGACGCTCTCTTCAACGTATGGCACCCTCTGGATCTCAACATTGCTCACCACGCCGACCTCCGCGACCTCAACCCAAATGGCTATTGGTCAGCGACGTTTAAGAATAAATACTATCAAAGAGGTAAACATTGTGAGAAAAACTATTTGTTCTCTTATTGGGCAAATGGGGGGGGGGGCAAAATTGCCATTTTTGACAAGGCAGCGAATGAAGTGCGCCGCCACTTGTCTCTGAGCCGCCCAAAAATGTTGACAGCCTCTGTGAAATGGAAAGCATCTGCCTTTTAATAATTGGCAATTTGTCAAAAGAGAGAGCTGCCGTATCTTCAATGCTCATGCCCACAGCGATATCTGTCCAGGTGGCCAAGCCCGGTGGGCGGAGCGGCGGCCAAGAAAGTCGTCGAACTCATTCAGGGAAAGTACGCCAACGACCAACAGATTCAGACGGCGTGGAGGCAGTATGAACAGGGTGTCAGTCTCTTTATCTCCTTATTTCTCTCTCTCACTCTCTCTCTTTTCACTACCTCTTTCTCCTTCACTATCCCACTCCCTCCTTCGTTATCGCTCTCTCTCTCTCTCTCTCTCTCTCTCGTCCGTGCATCTCCAACTCGTTGTTACATTTCGTCCCCACGTGGACAACGTACTCATATGATTCTGTCTTCTCTCCTTGCTCTCCTCTTTCAGCTGGCTTTCCTTGACTACACGGACCCCATCTCTGGCCGTGCCGTCCGCAGCGCGTCCGAGCAGATGACCCTCAACGATGGCTGGATGGCCTCCGACTGGTTCTATCTTCCCGAGTCCCATCTCACCTTCTTCGGCACGCTTGCTAATGTTCGCGCTGTCTGAACGTTCAAAATGTCTTTGAAATCAAATGTAATTACAGATATTCTTCGAGGCGGGCCTCTTTCACGAGATCGCTTTCAGCAAGTTGATGTATTCGATGCCGCATAAGTTGTCCGTTTCTCTTTTCATTCTTCTTTGCTCTAAGTATAAGTCGTTTTCTCTGTTTTCTGTCCCCTCCCCTCCTCTCTTCCTTGCAGACACCGCAACGTGAAGTACATGTGGTCTGAAGTCCGTGCTCGCTGGCCGTCTGAGTACTCCTCCTCCCTCATCGCTCTTCATCCTGTGAAGATGTCAACCTTCCGTGATCCTCATGCGCCCTCGCGCTCTCTCTTCTGCCGTGAAGTCCTCTCAACAATGCATGAAAACATCTTCCAAGTGAACGCGAGTGAACTGCAGAGACGGATGAATAATGCGCAAAGTTTAGCTATGAATGCTTTCGGATTCATTGTTGCAGTCATTATATTGTCGGCGGCAATGGACACATAATACAAGCAGCATCTTGGTTTTTTGAGTCCATGATGAGAAAACTCCATTATTCGTTAGTAATAAAGAGATAACGGTTATGGCGATGATTAGAGCAAGTGCTGGAGTGAGAAACAGATAGAGAGATAGAGATGAAAGAAAGTTCGAGGCGACGAGAGAGTGTGTTGGAAAGAGAAAGATGTCTTGCCATATCTCATACATGATAAGCTGTTTCGTCCGCTCTGAGATGGAGCAATCGGAATGTCAAGCAATCGTTGTTATCACTTACATTCATTCCATTGTAACACTTCACAGTTTTACAATTTTTGCACGTACATATGTACATGGTACATAGATACGCCCATATACAGAGATAACAACGGCATCCATGCTTTGCTATGTACATATAAGACAGTGTGAATTAAAAAGTTTGGTTTTTTTCTGCAATTTTCGATTAAGCTGTTTTTTTTTGCCAAATTTGGCAGGTAAAACACACAAGCAAATGTGGCAGTATTTTATTCATTGATTCAAACTTGTCATGACAAATAAGACGGTTAATAAAATGACGGGCACAATGTACAAGCGAAGAAAATGGCTGATCCACAGAAATGTGTCCTAATGATTGACAACCCGGCTTCGGCATATTTAACAGGAAAATAATTTGGCGTGGCAAAAATAGAGGTCTTTAAAAGTGGATTCATAGCATGCCAAATTTGACGGCCTCCAAATTTTCCATGGCGCAATTTGCATATGTTCAAAATTTCAACGGTTTTGGCAAGCCCTTCACTTATAAAAAATGTCACAGCCAAAATAAACAGCTATCAGAATTGGCAAAAGGATTTGCCATTTTTAACAGCTGTTAAACGTGCCACGAGGAAGCGGCTGTCGGCCGAGGAACTTGGCAATTTTTACAGCTTTTTAAAAATGGCAACTTGGCAGATTCAGCGGCAGAAAAAATGTCAAGCCAAATTTTTGACCCTTCAAAAGTGGCAAGCCAAATTTTTGACCCTTCAAAAGTGGCAAGCCAAATTTTTGACCCTTCAAAAGTGGCAAGCCAAATTTTTGACCCTTCAAAAGTGGCAAGCCAATTTTAACGGCTGTAAATAATGGATGGCCGTTTTGACGGCCGTTAAAAAAGGCACATCATTTTTTTGACCCCAAAAAAGGCTCATGACACAACATTCCTACTAAAATAGGATCCTCCTCGCATCACTAAATTCACATATGCATCGTTATATAACAGATAAGAAACAAAAAAAAAATATTTAGATCAGTCATGAAACAGGACTGCTTCAGTCATTACAACATTCTAGAAATCAGTTGATAAATGCTAGCAAGGTTAACATACCAGCCACTAGAATGGCCATCATGACTGGAATAGGTAACTCTTCCAGCTGCGAGATGCATGGCCTCCTGTGACTTGATCAGTGAGAATCCCTGGCCACGCAAGATTCACGAAGGAGGAGAGCCGTAGCCAGGTTCGCCGCTACCAGAACCATCATCGACGTCGCCACCAATGAAACCACGGCGAGGACCGGCGGCACTAGCATCACCTCTTGAAATAGATTCTCGTTCATTTACATATCAATTATTTTTGGCAAAGCAGAAACAATGAAAACTATTAGCCAACAAGTGCACATTAATGAAAGATTTTAAAACCCAAGAAAACATCCAATCGATTTAACTTAAGAAATAATAATAGACAACGGAAAAACAATAATAAAGCATAACCTGTTCAAACTGGCCCCGGTTGTCCATCTCCGGCGGCACTCCCCTACACGTCCATGCCGTCGAGGCCACGATTCGAGCAAAACAGCCGTCTCTTGCTGAAATATGAGTATAAAAGTTACATTATTGACTTTTTTTAAAAAGAATTTTCAACAAGAGTGGACTGAATGTAAAGCAAATCGGAATAAAACCACAAAACCATGTCAATAATTTGCTTACGAACATCATGTGACGCTTGGGTCAATCTTGAAAGGGAGGAGCAGATGGATCTGGTACTTGTTCAGATCGACGCAGACACGCACGCCTTCCTGTCAATGAAAGGAGATATTATTTTTAAAAAAAATCTGAAACAAGAATACTATTTAATGTTACGAAAACTTCATAAAAAGGTGTGACCGTGATTTCTTATCCTGTTATTTTCCCGAGTTACGGTAAGTATACGGTATATGACCTTCTTGCTCCAAACAGGGTGTATATCACATCATTGCTGTTTTGTTTGAAATAAATTAAACGAGAAATATTAACAGTAAATTCGCGTTCTCCATTAAAAATAACAAAAATGAAATGATGTACACGTAGTTTGGAGCAAAAAGGCCATATACCGTATAAATACCGTAACTCATGGAAATTTTTAAAAAGTCACGATATGAATTTAATCTGATATTGGTCGTACCCCTACCGAAAAGCACTCCGCGGGTTAATTGCAGTGGAATTTGCCATAAATTTCCTCCGTGGAAATTATTTGAGGCGAGGAAGCCGAATTTGTGGCTCCCCGAAAATAAAGAATGGTGGCCCTGGGGTTAAAAGGCTGTTATGGGTCAGACATATCTATCTACTGGGTGAAAGGTTTAAGAAGAACAGGAAGTTTTTACGGCTAAAACCTCTTGAGCGAGCCTGCAGTCGGAGTGTCACCCTTCTACTGCGCTTCTTCCTCTTCATCCTCCTGAAGCTGCTTTCGCACGCCAGCCAAGATGTTGAACGAGAGATCACCAGTCACGAACTGAAAGTCATATGCTTATGTAGGGAAATGAAGGGTGCAAACTGAAAAAAGTGAGAGCGATATGATTTGGAAGAAAAATACAGAAGAAAAATGTTTTTCTTAGAACTTTCTGAAAAATAATTGCAAAGTATCCCTCATTATAAAAGGTTTTGGATAACAAATTATATTATTCAAGCCAATTAGGGTGTGGCATGATAACTAAAAAAATTGAATTTAAAAGTGACCTCTAACAGTAACTAGAATAAAAGCGAAAATGACTTTAAATTTAGCCTGTTTAGCAAGTCACTTGATGGTGAGAAATAAAAACCAAAACTTCAAAAGATTCAATTTGCTCAAAAGAATAATTCTAACGAGCGAAACAATCTCTACTTTTGCCCGGGGATATGACCAATCATAAATCATAAAATAAACGTATATAAAACAAAACAAATATCAAAGAGAATACCAAAACCTCAAAGCGGTGCGTCGGGCTGGTCGCGCCAGGATGTCGCGGCGTCGATGTCGGCAGGGGAGGTGGCGCCAAGCGTCTAACATCTCTTAAAGTGTACAGTTATCAGACAAATAACAGGTCAAGAAAAAAGAAAAAGCATAAACAATAACATGAACCCGGAATCTTGCCTAGCACTGAATGAGCTTCATTTGCCATTTATTAAAGCTGCGACGCGACCGCAACGCGTGCAGTTAATATTTTGCACAGTGCATTCTACACAGTGCACGTAATTACGGAGTGATGAATTGCACGGTACATTAGACCATATTTGATTATTTGAACGTAATTTTACATTTTTGCACGGTTCACCTGATTTTAAATTACGTATAAAAATAAATGCAAATAATGACTAATGGTCGCCGGGTAATTAATCACTACGTCATTAGGTGCGCCGTACTGCATCGTGCACCGTGCAAAAAATTAATTGTCCATTTCGAAATTCCTCGGTAAAGCTGTGGCTTTTGTTTTCATGGATTGCTGTTAGGTTTTCTGCAAGTATTCTTTCCATTTATTTAATGTTTCACGACGGATATTTGCTTAGATGTTTTCCTTTCGATTGTAGTCCCGCCATCCTCACAACGGCATCGAAATGAAGCACCAGGGCAGCGACGACTACTGGCGCTAGGGTCGATGCCGTCTCCAACGGTATGAAATTACTTTTTAGGTTTATTTTTATTTGTTTAACTGTGTTCGAAGTGGTTTGTTTTATTTGAAAATGGTGTAGTTATTTTGTTCTTATTTAATTTTGTTTTTCATTGGATTGAAATCCAGTAGCTGTTTTAGAATAAAAATCAAGGCTATCATTCTTAACGGTTCATTCGACCGTGCAAGCTTTTTGGGAATAGCTTTCAGATTATTTTTACATTTGCTGATACTTTTGTTTTCCTTTTCTAAGGTCGAGTATGCATATTGTATAGTTGGAAAGCAAATGAATTTTTTTTCTTTTATCCTTTTTTTTTAAGATAATCGATTCAATTTAACCTTTTTTGTAGTGGCGACTACGCGGAAGCACCGGAGGACTCATCCGCCGGCGCCTAGGGACGCAACTTACCCTCCAATGGTTAGACATCACCTTTTGGCTCTATTTGTATTTGTCAAATATTACAGTTGTTTAGTTTTGTTTAAAACGGGGTGGGTATTTTGATCTTCTTTAACTTGGTTTCACATAATATGAAAATCCAGCAGTTTTTAATGATAAAATCAAGGTAATCTTTCTTAAAGATTCATTTGATAATGCATTTTTTGGGAATAGTTTTAACATGATTTTCATTTTAGCCGATTAATGTTGGAGCGAAACTTTTGTTTCCTTTTCGGGTATGGATATTGAATTATGGGGAATCGAGTGAATCTTTTTTTATTGTTTATTAATGAAATCAACGGTTGGATATTCTAAATTTTTAACGTTAAATTTGTCTAATTTTTTTTATATATTTTTTGTTGCGTCTGAATCCTAACGTGGGATATTGTGATTGTGGGTATGATTTAGTTTGAAAGCAGCGTATTTTTCCTTATTTAAGGTACTTTGTGAATGTTGGGATATTAGTTGGCGTAACTACTAGTTATTTAGTTATTTCAAGTTAAATCAAGACAATATTTATTTAAAGATACCCTTGAGAATGTGTTTTATTTTTATTATTTAACATTTGCTTTTAGAAAGTTAATGACGAAGCGGTGGGATTTGTTGGGAATATTTTCATTTCCTTTTAGAATGTTTATATCGGGGTGATGTAATTAATACTTATTTTCGTAATCGATTTATCGTGATTATATTCTTCCTGTATCATCCGGGTATTTTTTGACTATCTTTTATACCTTTTCGCATCTTTAGTAGGTTCTTCTTAGGGAACTGTTGAATTTCTTCTCGATTTTCATCTTAAAATTATTTATTTTTATAATTTCAAGGCTATAGAACATTCTGTATTCCAGAACGAATGGAAAGCGGCGCCAAGACAGCGGCCGTTCAGTGAAGTCGGAGATGACTTCGGCCACCCCGGCCACTCAAGATAACCGAGGTACTCTATTATTAAAGGTTATTCTGAAAATGCATTTTATTTATTAAGGGGGATGTGGGGGGGGGGGCTCAGAATGTTTTTAAACGTTTACTTTTCCTATGATACTGTAAGTGTGAATGGTTATAGCGATTAAGTTGTCGGTTTTTTATTAAATAAAATAATTTTTTAAAGATATAGTACGGTAGTATAGTCAAAACTGAAAGATATAGTACGGTAGTATAGTCAAAACTGAAAGATATAGTACGGTAGAATAGTCAAAACTGAAAGATATAGTACGGTAGTATAGTCAAAACTGAAAGATATAGTACGGTAGTATAGTCAAAACTGAAAGATATAGTACGGTAGTATAGTCAAAACTGAAAGATATAGTACGGTAGTATAGTCAAAACTGAAAGATATAGTACGGTAGAATAGTCAAAACTCCTGCTTAGAGTTCTATCGTAAAAGAAGAAGAACGGGCACAAAATGTGAATGAAGAATAATGAAAGAGAATTTCAGGTCACTGCGCTCCGAAGTCGACAGGCCGCGTTGTGCTGCTGAGCGGAGATGACAACGCCATTGCCGAAGCTGTCAAGACCATACGTGAGCTGATACGCGACATTTCCAGCAACGTTGGAAGATGGGGAGGAGGAAGAAGACCAATGGAGACCGATTCAATGAGGCTTGGAATCAGTTGAGAAGAGGATGGATTCACTTTGAATTCATGTTTGTCCGTTATATAATTGATAAGTCCACTTACTGCTTGAGCTGATTTTTGAATAGTTAACATTATAATTTCACTAATTTTCTGCTGTTCCATACTCCATATTTCTTGCACTTAGTTTTAATTGGTCCGATGTTGAAATTACGACCTTTGGCCAAATTTGACGGTCGTTGAAAATGACGAGCCAGTTTTGACAACCGTAAAAAATGCCTTGCCAATTTTGATAGCCATCAAATTTACCGGACTTTTTTGACGCCTGTTGAAACTGCCATGCCATTTCTGCTAGCCGTCAAAATTGGCAAGCTGATTTGGCAAATTTTTCACTCAAATATTTTGGCTTGGCAAATTTAGCGGTTGTTCAATTCTGGTAGGTAGTCTTAGCAGATTTATCAGCTGCTTTTTTTGCCAAGAAGGCCCACTCCTCCTCGAGAGGCTGTGACAAATTTTTCGACCATTTTCTGTGCCATGATTTTTTTTAGACTTGTACAATTTTGACTCGTATCTTTTTTGCTTAGGCTGTTTTTGCCATTTTAGACAGCTGTTGATTTTGGCATGATAAAAAGTGATGAATAAACCATGGTGACATTCTTGACAATCGTATAAATTGCCATGGCATAATAGTTGGGTTTGAAAACTGGCAAATTTGCTTGCCAAAAATAACAGCAAAACTGAAAAATGCAGAGAAAAACCAAACTTTTTAATTCACACTGTCTTATATGGTCGCATTGTCGTAATTGTCTCCGGCTTGGGACAGTCTCCCTTCAAGGCCTGCCAACTCTCCGCAGCAGGGTTGGAGACTGCAACGTTTAAGAATATTAAGAATCGATAACCAACGGAAATGTTGAAATTTGTCAATAGTACTAATCGAGCGAATACAAAAAAAATGTAATAACATATAAAAAAATAATTATGCGAGAACTGTGCTCCTCTGCTTTTTCTCGACACACCTTAAACTCTGCGTCCGCAATGAGTTGCCGTGCACTTGCGGAGCCATTCGAGACTTCGCAGGCTGCCGTCGAGCGAAGTCTGAACATTGCACGATGGTCGTGGAGGGAGACGCCGGCTGCCTCTCGCGCCATCCCCGTCAGGAGGGAGTCCTCCGGCTCAAGGGAATCATTCAGGACAGCTTCAGGGGGGATAAAGGAGCCCAAAACTCAAGTTTGAACTCGCGCCTTTCTGTCTGACACGAGTGCGAGAGAGCATTAAAGAGAAGCGATTAGTCAGGAAAGTTCAAATTGTTTCATGATCGTTACAAAAACTATATCTGTAATTATGAAAGTGAGGTCTCTATATTAATGCAGATCGTTGATCTGGAAAAAATTTTCATTAGAGGAACAAAGAAGCACGAAGACTTCAATCGAATTCTTTGCCTTGGCATGGTATGTAACCAAGAAGTATAGGCAAGTCTAACAATAAGTATTGAGAATGGTTTGGTGCGAGCAAGGATGCGAAGAGCAGCCTCTCTTGACAGAAGATAAGCATAGCCGTAGCAGTAGCCGGGGTAGACGTCGGGCGAGTAAGCAGAACGAGGAACGAACCGAAACTATCTTCATTTTATTTAGTTTTGATATTTTATTTTTATGATTATAAGTAGCAGGTGCAGAACAGTAAAAAAAAACTTATAACAGTATTACATAAATATATATCAGTTAAGCCACCTCATTCTGGCGGAATTGGGAATTGCTTCCTAACCAGGGGCTTTTGTTGCTGCGAACAACAGGAGCAGAGTAGTAGGCGTGGCAATGGTTGGAGAGGGAGGAAGGCAGGAAGGGGTCGCCCAGAGGAGGCGGTCGATATGGACTATTGTGTCCTGAAGATAAAAAGAGTGAGAGAAAAAGAGAAAGAGAGGATGAGCGCTCAAGAATAAGAGAGAGAGAACGAGGGAGAAAAGGAGAGACGAAGCTGAGAGAGGTACCTGATCCACTTTCAGTACAAAATTCGCCTTGCACAAGACTGAGCCGAAAGTCAAAGCTGCGACCGCCTAAAATCATTCAGAACTAATGTGAGATAGTATGTATGCCTTCAAAGTTATAGCCTCCGTGTTAGTTGTAGTCTTTTTAAATGCACAAATGTATCGTGATATCCAGGATGCCTTGTATAATAGATTGAGATAGTGTTCTGTGCTGTCAATGATGACGAGATCATCAAACACTTCGGCCTCCTTCAGCAGCTCCTCTCCACTCACGCGCGCACACTCTCCAACGATGAAGAACACGCGAGCGCGACCGCTCTGGAGTCAACGGTTTCTTTTCTACTTTTTATTTATTTTAATAAAATTCTATTTTTCACAATATCGCTTTGTATTGGAATCCCTCTCAAATAGCAAATGATTTCGTGCCTGAATTGCTCTCGCCTCGGCTGATGAGGCCCATGTTTGACGGATTGCCATCCTCATCTAAATCTTTATTATTACGAATATGAAAGGCAGGAGGTGAGATGCACAGGGAGAGAGAGAGAACGAGAGAGAACAAAGGTAGAGAGAGAGAATAGTAAGAGTGAGAGAAACAACGTACATCTTTGCTTTGAGCTGCTGTGCTGACACAAACTGCCAGGTCATAGACCTGCGAGGATCCACAGCCGCTTGGTATTCGAACGAATTTCAGAGCGAGATCGACCGATCGAAAGGGCAGTCTGATTTGACCAGAGTCTCGCACCTGCTAAACTTTACTTACGAATTATGAGGAAAAGTATGTAAATAAAGAAAAACCGCTCGAAGTAACAAAGAAAAATCAGTCAGGCTATCTTTACATACGTATCAATATAATCTGGACAAGTCCTGTGAATGAGATTAATGTTGAAAAAATGTAACTTGAAAAATTGAATTGAGTTGATGGAAAAAAATAATATGGAAGACATTCGAAACGACAAACCGCGAACATCATTTGTATTGTCTTTTCTTCATCTCCTCCATCTGGAAGGCGCGAGTGGCAGATGAGCAGAAGAAATGACAAAGCTGAGTTTCAGGTCGAATATCCATGAAGTTTGCTATATCAAAATGCATACAATCATGCTTTCCACGGAAACTTACCAAGTAGTAAAAAGACGACGATGTGGAACGCGGCTCTTCCTGGCTTCCGAGAATGTAGCATTAAGAGAAGGATGGCTATTCCTTAATACGTGGTGAAAAATCAGAAGCATACAAATATGGAAGATTCTACCACTTCTCGCTTCTTAACCAGTAACATTACAGGACAACGAGTTGACGTTGTAAAATTTCTTCTTCACGTGCATATACTTTTTCATATTTAGTAATTTTTTATTCATGAAATCAATGCTAGCGAAAAGCAAAACATTTGGCAAAATACAGATTGTCAGAAGAGCTCTGGCTGATTTCTCAAGGTGACTAATGGTAAGTAAGACCCCTTCACCCATCTGAACAGGCAGCACGAAATGAATGCAAGTGTTACCATATAAAGAGATAAGGATGAAGCTATCACTGCGATAACGTACTTGGGTTTGGCAGTCGCTGTTCTCAAATTGTTCTATTGCTCACTTCTTTTCGCTAGCTCTGAATCATCTTTCTTTTCAAGCTTTATAGAATTAAGGAACAATCTTTCTTTGGAGAGTGAGAGAGAGAAAAGAGAGAGAGAAACGGAGAGAGAGAGAGACGGAGAGAGAGAGAAAGAGAGAGAGAAAGAGAGAGAGAAAGAAAGAGAGAGAGAGAGAGAGAGAGAGAGAAAGGTCTCCTGTTCGGCTCAATCTTCCTCATCGGCCTCCTTCAAGTGATGAATAATGATGCAGACATTTAGCAGAACGAAGGAAGCAAGATGGAAAAGGACAATGCTACTTGTGGTTCGACTGGTGCGTGCCGACCAATCCTCCCTGTTCAAAAATCTTCTTTGTATAATTTTTTATATCAGACTCCTTCGTGTTCCTCCACAGAAGACGCGGTGTTCCAGAGTCACTTCCCGTTCTTCGTAAATGAGATCAGTTCAAGAAAGCAAAATCATTGATGTCACGGTTGATCTCCGATCAATCGGCCTTCTCTTCAGTGGCGCGATATAAACTTACATGAGCATATTATGACTGCGGCCAAGAGAGGGAGGAGCACCTTGTTTTTCAGAAGGACACGAACAACGACCGGATCAACATCCAGTGGACCAGCATCCCTGACGGTGCCGCCAAGCAGTTCAGTTCCAAGGAGATGCACCATCGAGTGCAACCCTTGAGGGTTCTCTTCTGTCACAATGTATCAAGTCGTCTGCTCCCTCTCACCATCCGAATCACTCTCTGCCCCGAACAAATAATAACTTTTTTGTATTGTGATGAAACGTTAACAAGAATGGTTGCATGTGCTGCCTGTCTTGCCAATATTGGCAACACAAATCTGACGAATCTTGTTGACTGAGTTCTCCTATGCATAAATTCCAGACAAGGGATTTTTCTTTCAGCAGGCAATCCAAGAGGACAAATTGGCCGGCTAGCTCATTTCTCCTAGATATGTAAAGAAGACTTAGGGTTAAGCATGTCCCAATTTCTCCTCATAAGTTGTTTCTCATTCTTTCATTATTTCATACCTCCGACTTCTGAACAATTTAAATGAAAGAATTGATGAGAAGCTATATTTTTGCATTGTGGGAACGAGGTAAAAGATTTGGTTGCTCTCTTTATTTTCCTTTTCTCTAAGACGCGAGTGCTTCCTTCATTTCCTTCTGCATCGCCTTCTCCTCGGCCATCATCGACTTCGACACCGACGCCAGAGAAGACGTCGTCTGAAGAGAAAAAAAAATAAGTAAGGGAGGATGATATTTTCATTTAAAACTGACGCGTTATTATTGTTTTAAGAGAAAAAAAAACGTATGTTCTTGAGGTAATTGCTGATTCCCTGGACGACCAGCTTCTCAGTCTCGGCCAGAGCGTTATCAGCATCCTTTAATTTAAATTAATGAGCAACTAATCAATTGAATGTTTCAATTGAGGATCTCTAGTAAAGTTCAGTATTGATTATGATTATTTCCACGTCCTAACATCCTTGGCCTGCTTGAGCTCCTCATCGTCCTCCTTTCCCTTGATGCGCGCCGCCGCTTGGCCCGCCTGGATGCGTGCCTTCTCCAGCTCTTTCATCTGGTTCTTCATGTTCACGCCAGACTCCTGTATTTATGATTGTATCGATCTATCGATTCGCTCGAGATATTAATGAATTTGCGGAGAGAATCAAATAAAGGAGAGCGATCTTTCGTAATCTTTGGAGAGCTCGACCTTGAGCTGCTTGAGCGGCTCGATGATCTCGGCAACGAATTTCTTCGCGTACTTGCGGCGGACGCTGGCCGCCTCAGCGTAGCTCTCTTCGAATTAAGAAAGTTCTTATACCATGGAAAGCATGCATTTCCTGGCATAAAACTGTTCCCGTTCTATTTAGGCGGCCCCTTTTCTTCTTCTTTTTAGGCTGACTCTGAACAGTGGAGCAGTGCAGGATGGCCTCATCCTTCTCCATCCTCTTGCCATACTTCTCCATCGCATCCGACAGCTTCGAGTACGCGAGCGCCCTGATCGAGCCGCAATTCTGCAACGAATGAATACGATACTAAAAAAAGGTCATTCTTTGATGTGGAAACCCCGCAATGTCTATGAGGCCGCAGCAAGGAATTAAAAATACCTTTTCGATGGACTCCGCAGCACTCAGGAGATTCTGAACGAGATTCAAAACCTGAAACCAATTCAGTGTTCTTTCCATGAGAGGAGGTGAAGAAGTCGAGAGAAATGAGATATGGAGAAGAGACAGTTATGTTACTTGCTAGGTAACACTGGAATGCAGGACAGGAACACAAGTGTAGACGGAGAAGACAAGTGTTTATCAAGAAGCCAGGGGCCTCTTTTATATGGTGAGGGATGGTGTACTTTCATAAAGGTCACGGGGGCAAGTCAAGGACAAAGGGGGATGATAATTATGGAACGTGATAAATCTTCATCCACATGACAGAGACAGCAGAGAAAGAGAGATGATGCCTCGCCTGCTCAACACGAGCCGTGCCCTCCGCCGTCTCGGCAGAAGTCGCCGCTTTCTTCGCGAGCAGCACGCCAATCTTGCCCATTCTGCTGTCGAGGGTCGCCAATTTCTTCTTGGATTTATTATCTCTTCTTATATATTACTGATTCATCCATTATTTTATTTATTTATTCTCTCACAAACTACAGGAGACATTAAATGTCGATGATATCAACAACAAAAGCAAAAGCGAGTTAGTAGAACCGACGGAACGTAAGAAGTTGTGGCGAGGCAACCACTCGTGAGTAGGAAAAGAAGTGAGACTGAACCTCACTCCTACGAAATCGCTCCATATCACTTCATCGTGCACTAAGAGTACGACGCTTTCGAAAGTGCGCGAAAACTGTTGAAACGTGCATTCGTTGGACGGATCAAGAACATCGTTAACACGATATGGTAAACATTGAGTTCTGCTGAACTTTCCTGGTTAATCAAAAAGTCAAGAGAAGCGATTATTCCTTCTTCCGGCTCTCGCGCTCTTATTATTATCATTGTATCTACCACTTTTGAGAGGGATAGAAAACAATTCTGTAGTTTTAGATAGCGGCAAGAAAAGGACGAGGATTTTCGGTGAAATAACGCGCCCAATGCGATTCAAAAATTCAGAATGGGGTATTTGCAGACTTTTATTCTAAAATACTATGCAGTCAGTTAAGACGTAAAGGAAAACTCAGAGCGTTATCATAAAATGCTTTCAGATCATTCTCATAACAATTTCTGGCGTAGTGGCAAGCAGAAGGCTGTGAATTCGGTATCGCAGATGGACACGTGTTGCTTCTGCATCACAACTGATTCGTCTTCTTTCACAATGCTCATTGTCAGTGACAATCCTTGTTCCCATAAGAATCGCCTTGTCTAGCTTCGTTTCATCAGAAACCATAAAGATTTACAGCTTTTCAATGATAAAACAATTCTTGCTTCCCACGTTTCTCATTCAAGAAGAAGCGGACCAATGTTCCATGAATAAAAGAGAATTTTGCCTGCCAGTGCTCTGATCGTTCCTGCAGACATATCCCAATTGAGTTTAAATTATTGTATCTCACATCGAACATTATATTATTTTAAATAAAACATATTTAAAGTAAGAATTGATGGGACGCTTCTCGCCGCTCCTGCTGCCATTGATTCTTCAGCTGCAACTGGCCCTACTCTCCTTCTCGGCCGTCCCCTCGGGTTATCTCTCACTCGGCACACACAATCTCACGCTTGCCGGCCGCAGATTCGAAAACGTCGCGTACGTGACTTCCAGTAGCGGCGGGCTGCAGCCAACATCGCAGTGTCCTCATGGATTCGTCCCGGTGCGGCCGAGTCACTTTTAGACTATCCTTTATTTAAAGTAAATATTAAATAAAGCTTTATTGACTAATCTAAAAGCAAAATGAAGGAAGTGGTCACTTCAGGCCATCTTGAGTGGCGTGGATTTGCATAAGTTTCGACATGACTTTGGCGCCGTCTACTCTTTGGTCCTAACCTGCCACGTTGGAGCGAGAAGAGTGCCTTCAGGCGAATTTCATTGGTTCTTCAAAGAGGAAGACATCGGGCAGGTTGACGATGGTTTCCAATCAAGAGAATAATTAGAGTTATAAGGAGAGAAACACAATAGGACCATGATTCCAGTTTGTCCAAGATTAATTGATCGAGGGGTATGAGAAATGGGTGCGGTCATGAATGCCAGGAAAAGCAGTGAAATTAACTGTTCTAATTGCGCGTACTGCCAGTCCTCGAGAAGGAAGGTGCCAGGTGGACGAATCATTCTGGGGCTGGAGGGAGCCTGCTCTGGACGCGGCGCTCTCTTCAGTACGGCTCGTGGCCGATGGACTCTCGCAGTGGGGACTCGTGAGCGAGTCTCACGATTTCAAGTCCAAGCTCTGTTGCATGACTCATCCCGACTTTGCCGCTTTCGACCCCACGTATCCCTTTGGATTTATCTCTCTTGGCTCGCACATACTTAAGATTGGAAACACAATCTTAAATGTAGTCCACTACTCAGTCTCCAACGACACGAATTTGCCTGCCACCGCCAAGTGCCCAGAGGGACATGTACAAGTAAAGTTCACACTCAAATTTTATAAATAAGCTTACTTTCATTCTTAAAGTTACTTGTAATGCTGAGATCGAAAATTGTACAGTGGAAGCAAAGAACTGAACAAGTAAAAAAAATAAAAAAAATAAAATATTCAGGCGATCATAAAAGATGAGGATCTGCACACCTTTCGTCGTGGCTTCGATATCTCCTTCAAGACGGAGTGTCACGTCGCAGCGAGGAGGCTGAATGGAGACAACTTCCATTTCTTCTTCAATGGCAGCGATATCGGCGAGGCGGTCAGTCCATTGAGAAAAGAATAATGGTGGATTAGAATAAATGAAAAGAGGGATTCGTATCTCGTATTCATCGTTCGATTTAATTTCGGGCATTCTAATTGGGTAGGGAAGAAGGAAAACGGAACAATCTTTTTCCTTCTTTCCATGCAATCGATAACAACATAAAAGCTAGTGTTGAATCCACATTACTAAAATTCTTAAAAACTTTAAAATAAATTATGTTAAAATTAATATTATAAAACTACCAGATTGGCTCTGAAATGTGGCGCAACACTAAGCCGTCCTCGCCATCGGCGGACGCAACGGAATCGGCGGGGGTGCTTCTCGTCGGAGGCACGGACTCATGGGGATACGCCAGCGTTAGACCGGACAGGCGGGCTGCTCTCTGCTGCATGAGCCATCCCGGCTTCAAGGATTTCGACCTCAAGCAGAGCATGAAAGGAATCCAAGGATCTTCTCTAACAACGCTGATTCATTTTAATCGGGAATTTTGTCATGCTGTCGATAAACAGTCATTGTTGTGAATGGAGAAGATGCGAACAACATGGAAATTTAAAGGAGGCGAGAACTCAAAATTAGGATGAAGTCGTCTGCTCCCTCTCACCATCCGAATCACTCTCTGCCCCGAACAAATAATAACTTTTTTGTATTGTGATGAAACGTTAACAAGAATGATAGTATGTGCTTCCTGTCTTGCCAATATTGGGACCACAAATCTGGCGAATCTTGTTGACTGAGTTCTCCTATGCGTAAATTCCAGACAATGGATTTTTCCTTCAGCAGACAATCCAAGAGGACAAATGGGATGTCCCAATTTCTCTTCATAAGTTATTGCTCCTTCTTTCATTATTTCCTCCTCCATTACCTAAGGATTCTGGCGGGAAAGAAAGCGGAAGAAGAGTTTCATCAGTTGAGGGAGAGGTCAGATGGAGGTCAAACTTCCCGGTCCCTGGGGCGATGTTCCAAGTGGTCGAGTTATTCTGCTTCTTTCTTCTCTCTCTATCATTTCTCTATCCCTCTTCTTTCCCTTCTGTACTAGGTCTACTGCAATTTATTAGATTATGGTAGATGTGTCCTGACTGGAAAATGAAGTATGCAAATATGTGAGAGGTACCAACGAATAAAATATAGTTATTTCGAACAAAATTTTTAGTAGTTTGAAAATTGTCATAATTAATTTTATTTCTAAATTAATATCGCTTGCAGTGCTCCTCTTATAATCAGATTCTTATCTTGAAATAAAGCATGGTTATAGGGAATCTTTCTATGAGACCTCATAAAAACTACGAGATTCTTCCCCCCCCCCCCCCCGCCTCTAGTCCCTGCAAAGAGAAATATAATTCGACGTACATATATGTAAGTGTTTGCTTTTTTTTGGCCCGATGTATCATGTTTTTCCTTCTCTCGCTAACGTGTTGCATTGCTTGCTTCAATAAAGAAAAAGAAATATGAGAAGTTGTCAGCTGCAGAACTAAAGAACGGATATGAAATGGGCAATGAGACACTGTTATTTGCACCGGTTTTATTCATGTAATAGACAAATACAATAATTAGAACTACTATCCGATTCTTGTCCAAACTTTTAATAGTTGTATTTGTCTATTACAAAGTACTCTTCGGTTTGGAGATCTTAAATTAGCCTCAATTAACTGATCATAATTCAGCTCGTTTTCTGTGCCTAAACTCGAACTATGCAAAGTCAAAGCTATCAACAACGATAAAACAAAATATTTTATTCGTTTAAAACAAGTATGTATAATGTTGAGTCGGGATAGGAGATGGAGAGAATGGAGAGAAAAACGGAAAGGAAAGGGAGCGGAGAGCGGAGGGAGCCCTTCTATGCCCAGAAGTGGCAGAGCTGGTTGAGTCGGTTGCCCGCGAATTTCTTGTTCAGCTCGCTTAGCTGAGTCTCTACGTCCTCCTTCGTGACATCGGCTCGCCCTCCAAGACCTCCGCTGCCTCCGGACACCGTCGTAGAGGCGTCGTTGCCCTGGCTACAAAGGAAGAACCTCTCTCTCTCGCACTCTCTCTCTCTCTTTTCTCTCTCTCTCTCTGTGTCTCCTCTTTCCGCCCTCTCCTTCCTTCTCTCCACTGACTGCTCCTCATTGTAGTTGTTCCGTCCTCGCTTTGCCAGTTCCTTTGCCGCCATAAGAACGCCGGGCGCGTGAACGGGAGCCGTGACCTTGGTGTGAGTGTGGCAGAGAGAGTTGACCATCACCTGAATCGAGTTGGATATTCTGCAGCAGCGATGGAATAACTACTAACTATAATACATTGTAATTTGGATGTCTGACCTTGAGCTCGGCCGAGCTGAAAAGGCAGCCCATTCTGCCCTCCACTTCACGGACGACAGTGCAGCGAATTGGACGGGCCGTTCCCTGAAGAGTATCATGGTTTGATAATAATAAATTCTTTCTATTTCCTTTTTCCATCTTTTTAATGATCGATCTTAATATTCTTCGTCGGTTATCAGAATATTTTTGGTGTAATAAATTATTATTCCAAACCATATTCATTGGCAAGCTAATCATGATGGCTGGCTGCGGCACCATACCGAATTCCTTCATGTCCGGATTGACGGCCTGCTTGGTGAGGCAAGTTCCGGGCGACACGTTTTCGGCCTGTAAAGTATTTGGTGACGTTCCAATTACAGTAGACATTTCAAAGCGCACTGTCTCAGTGGCGGTGACTGCGCGGTAGTTGGAGCCAGAGATGATGACGACTGTGGTCACGCTCGGCTGATAGAGAGAGCGGCCGAGGTGCTGCACCTGGCTGAAGGCGGCCACCACTTGGTCCGTCTCGAAGGCCGCCACCACTTGGTCCGTCTCGAAGGCCGCCTGCAAGACAGGCTCTCGCACATCCACTTCCCATATACACAACGTATATTCAAGTGAAGCATCGGGGAATGATATATTTAAAAATGGATGCCAAAGGACACTGGAGAGTGGCCAGTTTGAGGCGGGAGTGCGGAAGAAGCTGCGATTACACAAAAAAATTGTTTGAAACAACATTGTTTCGGGGCAAACCTGATGGTGAGACAATATTGTTTGATATATCAAACAATGTTTGTTTCAAACAATTTCTTTTTGTCTGATGCAGAGAGAATTCTACCAATGTACCTTCTTGAACTCTCCTTCGCTCGTGCCCGCACGGAAGATGACAATGTTGTCCGGAAGATCACGCGCACTCTGATG
Source organism: Allodiplogaster sudhausi (assembly GCA_945643635.1). NCBI lineage: Eukaryota > Metazoa > Nematoda > Chromadorea > Rhabditida > Diplogasteridae > Allodiplogaster > Allodiplogaster sudhausi. The sequence goes on along the minus strand of CALZFC010000284.1, from coordinate 405,810 downwards.
GAAACCAGTCAAGGCTCGTACGATGGATGACGTCATATTCTGCAATTAGAAGCAACAATCGATACTCCGCCACAGCAAACGATCTGCCACTTCGAAACCTCAATTGTCGTATTGCGGGCACTCTGGAGAAGATATTCGCCGCGGTAGCTCATGATCTCTTTCAGGAGAAGATATTCGCCGCGGTAGCTCATGATCTCTTTCAGAGTGTGCGCGATCTAGAAGAAGTTTTTTTAATGACCAGACAAGCCATCCAGATGAAAAGGACACTGACTGAAGGGGCGACAGCCTCACGGTTGCTCCGGTCTGCGAAGGACTTCGGAGCGGCGTGCGAGAGGGCGAGGCCGATGAAGAGCGTCCGGCCGTTGAACCACGACGAGTTTGCCCTGCGAGGAAGATCAAGAAGTTCTAGGTAGATGATGACGAAATCTGACCTGTTGAACATGTCAGGATTCATGGAGCGGAGCTGCGGGCTCAGGCTCATGTCAAAGTTTACGCCGCCCAGCTTCTGATTAATCTTCTGGGCGACATTGTTCAAGCACAGCGGCCTGTTGTCCAGGATCTAAAAGTATAATATAGTTTTATCGTTTAAAATAAGTCGATCCTAGTTATAAACTGGCGAGTTATAAACCTCCGACGCGGCCATTCTCCCCGCTGGTCCCGTTGCGGCCTTGCTCGCCGCCGGTGTTGTCGTTCCTCTTCAGTGGGCTGCGCTCGCCTGCCGTTTCGCACCCAGGTGTCGGATGCAACCGAAGCACCATGTCGAGAAGAGTGCGCTCTCCCGTGCTTACTCTTCAAAGTAGAGGGAGAGACCTTTACTCGTGACCCTTATCCCTTATAAAGTTGCCAAGACACAACTCGTATTAAGACAAGTTTATGTAGACTTGGTCAACTTCTAAGGAATAACAAATGATGACGAAGATTCGAGCAAATAAAATAAAACCAAGAAAAACCCAGAAGAGGCCGTGGATGACTTGACTCTTGTGACGAGGGGAAAGAAGGAAGAAGCCGAGGGGGAGTCGGTGTTGTAGAGAAAGAAGAAGAGACGGAGCAGTGGCAGAGAGGCCACGCTCCGACTGTCAAGAGACAGTCGTCTCTCCCCACCGCCGCACCGGGCGGGAACCGACTTAACACTGGCTCGAGGTGAGAAAGGGGCGAAGCGAGGGGAAGAGTCGGAGACATGTCAAAACATGTCTTAGTCATTCAAAATTAAGGCGGGAAACTACGGTAAAAACACAATATAACTAGGTGGTTCGCTGTCATTAGTCATTCATTCGCGCTAGAATGAACACTGCCACGGGCCAAGGAAAAAGGGGGACAATGTCGAAAGAAAAACAAAGAGGAAAAACACACATAAATAAAATTTAGAAAACTTGGGGAAGGGGGGGGGGCTTACTGGGCTCCTTGTGTGTCGTTGCTGGTGCGGTGGTCGCTCTAGGTTACGGTAGAACTCGAGCGCGAGGTGGTAGCCGTCCTCGCCCGCCGTATCGATTGAGTACCTAAATAAAGAGCATGCACCGTGTGGTCATCACCGGGCTTGGCCCGGTGACCCTGCCCCGCGCCCAAGGCGCATTAATGCCTCCATACTCACGATGAGTGGAAGTCATCTTCTTCTGAGCACGCTTGGCTGGTCGTCTCATCCACGCCCACTTCTTCTGATTTTCCGGCCTGTCACTGCCGGTCGAAGAGTGTGCCTTCGGGGCGGGAGTTGACTGTCTCCTCCAGACACTCTTCGCCTTGTCCCACTTGCCACGGACTGACGATGAGTTTGTCTCGGAGGAGGGGTTACTCTCGTGCTGCTTCTGCTCGCGTCCTCGCCGGTCAAGGACCTTCAATTTAACAGCTTCTCCTTTCAGAGAAGTACCTCTACTCTTAGAGGTCACATACAGCGGAACTGCCTTCTCGCTGTCTTCTCGGAGGGCCACTGCCCTCGGTCGCGATCCTCGCGATTCGTCTCTTGTCGGCCCACTGCAGACCTTCAAGTGGTGCTCTTCCTTGCACCTTCTGCGGCGGTCGCACTTCTGTGTGTCGCGGCCGCGCTGCAAACAACTAAAGCCAAGGGCCCTTGCCCTAACCCCTTCCAACCTCTCCTTGTCCCTCACTGCTCGCTCTGGAGCAGTGCTCGCTGGGGACTTTGCTGGAGAGAGAGGGGCTCGTCTGGCGCCGTCTCTGGCGCAAATCTTCATCCTCCATTCAATGAATGCGAGGGTCGACTTCCCCGTCTTCCAGCTCCACTCGCTCTCCCTCTTTATCTTCCTTGCGTCCTCCTCGAAGTTCTCGTGTGCCCGTCCTTGAGCGAAGGCCTTGTGGTTGTTGCACTGCTCCTGGTAGTCGTAGGAGGCGACCTTGCTCTTCTGAAGAAGGTGTGTGAGCTCAGTTCTCAAACTCTCTAGCTCTGGAAGAGAGCGTCTCATAATGCCCTCACCACACCTCTTCGACTCGCAGACCAGCTCCTCCGCCGCCTCCATGGCGCGGGTGCTGGTCTCGAAAAGCGTGTCGAGGCGCTCGTCACGCTCCCTGCGGTAAGCCTTTCGTTCCTCCTCATTGGCTTCGGTGAACGAGTATTCGGGGGCGCGGAAGACATTCTCTCGTTCCCTCCTTCTGGTCTTCGCTGCTCTTTTTTGGTCGTTCTCATCGTCGCTCTCGTCATCGCTCGTGTTCGCCATGAACACGCCTATAAACGCTTCGTCATCGTCATCATCGTCGTCATCGTAGCCCGCAGGCTCTTCTGCCATGACCCCGCCCCTTGACCGCACCCCCGCGGGGGTGGGCACCGGGGCGCGTCGGGTCAGAGGGCAGGGGACAACACACCTGTTGGCGTGCGCGAGATTCTTGCCGCGGCCGATGCACATGACGGGGCGTCGCTCGCCCTCACGATCGGCCCGGCTCAGCTCGCTGCCGCCTCCGACGCGACCATTCTCGCCGCTGGTCCCGTTGCGGCCTTGCTCGCCGCCGGTGTTGTCGTTCCTCTTCAGTGGGCTGCGCTCGCCTGCCGTTTCGCACCCAGGTGTCGGATGCAACCGAAGCACCATGTCGAGAAGAGTGCGCTCTCCCGTGCTTACTCTTCAAAGTAGAGGGAGAGACCCTTACTCGTGACCAGAGGTGTCAACGGGCCCAAAATATTTGGGCCAGCCCGGCCCTGGGGGCCCAAAGTTTCGGCCCGGCCCGGCCGGAAATTTCCGGGCCTTGTAATTTTGGGCCCGGCCCGGCCCGTGGGCCCGTTTGAGCCCGATTTTCAAAATTCAAAAAAAAAATTTTTTTCCAAAAATTGGTGCTATGTTAATTGGGGGTTTCTTTTGGGTTTGCATGAGTTTAACAATGTAAAAATATGTTTCCCCCACCCCTAAGTAACATGCCACTATATAAACCAATTTCTAATACTTCCGAAAATTTCAAGTTTATGTTTTTACCATCAATTTGCCAGGAATTTTTGACTTGAGGGCCCAATCGGGCCTACGGGCCGGCCCAACTTTTCTTGGGCCCGGCCCGGCCCGGCCCGGGGCCTTGGAAAATTGGGCCGGCCGGCCCTGATAGCCGGCCGGGCCGGGCCGGGCCGGGCCGGGCAGCCCATTGACACCTCTGCTCGTGACCCTTATTCCTTATAAAGTTGCCAAGACACAACTCGTATTAAGACAAGTTTATGTACACTTGGTCAACTTCTAAGGAATAACAAATGATGACGAAGATTCGAGCAAATAAAATAAAACCAAGAAAAACCCAGAAGGGGCCGTGGATGACTTGACTCTTGTGACGAGGGGAAAGAAGGAAGAAGCCGAGGGGGAGTCGGTGTTGTAGAGAAAGAAGAAGGACGGGAGAGACGGAGCAGTGGCAGAGAGGCCACGCTCCGACTGTCACGAGACAGTCGTCTCTCCCCACCGCCGCACCGGGCGGGAACCGACTTAACACTGGCTCGAGGTGAGAAAGGGGCGAAGCGAGGGGAAGAGTCGGAGACATGTCAAAACATGTCTTAGTCATTCAAAATTAAGGCGGGAAACTACGGTAAAAACACAATATAACTAGGTGGTTCGCTGTCATTAGTCATTCATTCGCGCTAGAATGAACAGGCGAGGTTAAATGAGACAAAGTAGAAACCTGATGGACCGTGCCCAGGCACATGTGCTGGCTCAGCACTCCGGTGCGGCCTCGAGCAGCTTGACCGTGTCTGGAATCAGTCTTGAAAAGACTCACGAAGAGAAGGAGGAAATAGGGCAGAAGGACTAAAAAGTAGAAATGAGCGTACGGTGCACGGGATCGCGCTTGTCCTTCGTGATGAAGACAGTGATGCTGACGTTGCTCTTCTTTTCAGGCTCTCCATAATGGAAGCGACGGCCTCCGGCTCAGAGGAGATCCGCTCGTGCTGCACCTGAAATTGAAAGAAAGTGTAGTTTTGTTCATCAAGTCTTCCAAAGCCCTTGAACTCGCCAGTTTCGGGTCCACGCGCATCCCGCGGTCCTTGCACACCGAAAACAGCCGGTCCATCAGTTTTCTCAAGCAATATTTGCATATTACGGGGGTGGGGCGGACTAGAAAAAGACCTGGCGTCGTTCGGATTCAGGCAGTTGTCGACGCTGAGGCAGACAATGGCGCCGGTGGCCTCGGCGGCGCGGAAGAACTGATCGCGCTGTCCGACTCGCCATTTCTCGGGGAAGCGGCCATCTCTCTGCAAGGAACGATTTCATGTCTCCCCAAATAGTGAACTGTTGAAGAACGAAGAAACCTGCGCAGCCCTCCCTCCCGCCATCTTGATCTCCGGAGCAGCGACAATCTGGCCGTTCACTTTTATGAACGAGTTTAGAGGCTTCACCTAAACGACACAACTGCTTAGATACGATGTTCTCGGTAGCAGGGATCCAATTTTTGTCTTTAGGTTTTTTTCCTTGCTATTTGAATAAAAAGAAACAAAATTGGTTTTTCGTTAGGGTAGACCCAAAAAAATTTTTAATACGAAATTTTAGGATGCCCCCTTCTTCCAGGAAACGTTCAAAACTATGGGGATCTAATTTATCAGTTCCTCTTATCTACTTTTAGTATAATAGAAATTTCCTAAATTTTTCAAACTTTTTTGTTCGACATACATACCTGCTCGTAAGCAGGGAGACAGAGTGCAAACAAAATAGGGAAGACACTAACGCCGAAGTGGATAAGCTGCAGGTGCTTCTGGCCGTCCAGGAACGCTTGATAGGCCTGCTCTTCGATGTGCTTCTGCATCTGCGGTGGTTTCATCTGGGCTTCCTGGAAGAGAGGGTTCGGGGAATGGTTTAAGAAGAAGAAAAGAAGAACCTTGATGAGTCTCTCGATGAGCTCCGGAGTGCTCTTGCTGTTCGGAATTTGCTGGCCACCAACAATGCGCAGAACCTGCAATGCATTCAGTTCTTCTCCGTAGACAACCATCCATGCGCAGAGTGCCTCATCGTTACAGTAACCTCAATCGGGTAGTGATTGGTTCTGCCGTTCCCAAAGACTTCCTTTGCGAGAGGAAGGTTCGGGTACTGCAATCCAATCTGCAAAAAAAGGAATTAATTGAAGCTACTTCAATTAATTTTGAAAAGCTACTAGCTTTTCAAAATTAATCATCACTCTCTCTCTCTCTCTCTGCCTCCTTCCTCTCTAAATTCATATTCCCCCGACCTTGTAAGCCTCCAGAAAGTACTCCTTGACGCTGATTTCTTGATTTTCGCCAGACTTCTTGATCGTCATCATAAACTAAAAGCACTTTCTACAAAATCTTAGGGGAATTTGGTCTTCTAACGAAGCAGCGTCCTTCGACGAGAATCCGCTGAATTGGAACGTTTTCTTGTTCTTCATGTGCGTCGTCTAAACGGCAATTCCTGCATATATCCAACATCCATATATTCAAGATTACAGTATAACGCTACAGTATCCAAACTCCAATTCGGATGAACGCGTTTGAGAGAAGAAAAGGAAATGTGTTGTGCGACTGCGCACCGTGGAGTGCCTTGGCGAGTCGCTTCGCAGTGCGCGCGTCCCTGAGCCGGTCGCAGCCTCCGATCTGCTCTTCGATGTGCTGCAGAAAAGGCATCTCCGAGAAGAACGGGGACACCTTGGCTGCAAACAGAGACATTCGAGTTCAAGCAGTGGAGTTGAAATAGGAATGAGAAGCTTTAAATAGCTGTAAATACAGAAGCAAGAAAGTCTTCAGCATCATGACTCGTACCATCAATCTGCATCACCAGCTGTAATCCCATCGGGCGGACAGTCTTTTCCATTCCGGCAATCGCGATCTGAGTTAAAAGAATCAAATTGATCTACCGAGCTATTCAATGATCTCTCACCAGGCCAGGCATGAGCTGCCTCTCATGCGACGGATGGAAGGCCTTGTTGCCGTAGTGAAGATGGCCAGGACTGAACAAAACTGGTTAAAAGGGAGAAGCAAGAGAATGGAGACACTGACGAAAGGCGGGCCCAAGTGAGATTGTTGAGGAACATCAGCACGACTTCCTCCTTCCTCCGCCTCTGGTTCTTCGGATCCGTGCCGAACTTCCAGATCTGAGTCGGCCTCTTCACTTCGTATTCGATTCGCTCTGCCCGGTTTCCGGCCAGCTCGATCACCGGCTTCGGAAAATCAGCCTGAAAATGGTATAGCTGCTAACTCGGACTGCTAAAGATATAAAGATAATTTCGCATTACTGTTTGGATGCAAGAATTTTAATCACTTCCGAAATTAGAATTCATCTACATATCTGCAATAGTGTCCTTTGATTTTGATTATAAAGTGCAGCTTTACGCGGCGTTATTTCCTCTCCAAAATAGCAGTGAAGTTTCTCTCTGGAAGTCGGCAGGTATGAAATTTAATCTTTTCAGAAATCCTTATCAGGGACTTTTTGTGCCTGTTTCGAATGATTAGTAATCGGAAAAATGTACATATTTACTTATTTTGGTAGGTGGATTGAGTTCCGCTGTGGTCAAAATTGAACATTAGTTCCAAGGGCATATACCAGTGATGCCCTCCTCGACTCTTAGAGAGAGACTCCCGCAAGGGAATTGTCGGATGACCTTTTCGATGGTTCCTTGGAGCTTCTGGAGTGGAACGGTGCAATAGAAGAGAGCATATCCGTCGAACACGAAGTAGTCCTTGAGCTGCAAAGATTAAACAGGCTCAATAGAGGTAAAATAGTTTACTGTTAGTTTTATTTTCTAATCAAAGGAAATGATTAATTGCTCTGTGTTCGACATATATAATGAAGATGTGCTACCCTGGCAGCATCAACATTCTTTCCCTCTGCCACTTTGACGAATTCATCAAAAGTGTTTTCGCTGAATCCACTCCAGCATCGCCCAACAAGCGGCTCTTCGCTTCTGCTTCATTACGCTTCAAGGAGAAAAATCATCGCGGTTCAAGATCGAGCTACCTTTTCATTCTTCGTTCGATCACAATTACTAAAGCAGTACTACAAACGCGGAGCAACACCAAATTCTTCATACGCACTCGTTGTTCTGCGCTTTCAGATGCAGAAGAAAAGACTTCTTGTCCGTGTGCACCATAAGGGGGATCTCGTGCAGGAAGACGTCCTTCATGCTCCTTGTGTCCAGAATGTATCCGTGCACCTGGGATTAATTGACTACATTATACCAATACTGAATTGTTTTAGTAATTATATATTTTCTTTTCTTCATTAAGCATTAATTTTCAAGACAATTTCCGTAGTGATATTAAAGACGTTAACAGCACCTTGATAGAGACGTCTTCACCGATCGGATGAAGTGTGGAAAGAGTCTCATCTGAAAGAGGCAGGGCCAATTAGTTAGCTGGTATAGAGTGTTAAATAGTAATTACTGGCCTGGTCGTGATGGCTTCCCACGGCTCTGCCTGCCTCGCTCTCTGCGCGCCGTCCCCTTCCATCCTTTCAGTCTGGACCTGGCGCACTCTTCGTAAAGCACGTAAGCAAACTCAAATTAGATCAACATCATCCTCCTAACATTGCAAGTTGACTCCCGCCCAGGTATTTATTTTCGCTCACCACGCTTTTGGAAACCGAAGAAAATCCCCTGAGATACATACGTATACTAGTTACATAGGGAGAGGGACAGATGAGAGAGATAGGGATGGAGAGAAACAAAAGGGAGAAATGAAGAGAGATAGGGAAATTGAGAGAGAATGGAAAGTGAGAGAGTGCGAGAGAGAAAGATGACGGGAGGGAGAGGTGGAGCCTGTGTTAGGCCTCACAATTCTTGGAAACAACCGACGATGAAGACGAGAAGTCGAGAGAAGGCTGCGAAGCGAATGATGGAGGAGCCTCTAGAAAGCCCCTTTTATACCATTTTTCGGCGATGAAAATTTGCATTCTACTTTAAGTGCAACGAATGCAGAATTCGTGGATCTTTCACAATATGATGCAAAAGAGATTTTGCTTCGGTCCCGGGTTAGGGGGAGGGGCGAATCACCAAGTTATTCCTTCTTCTGGCTCTCGCGCTCTTATTATTATCATTGTATCTAGCACTGTACAGAGGGATAGAAAAACAATTCTGTAGTTTTAGCCAAGGGAAAGAAAAGGACGGGGATATTCGGTGAAATGACGCGCTGTGTTTTGGCCATTGCTTCCGGGTGGGTCATGAGTGGCGTCGGCGTTCATTTTGGTGGAGAGCAAATGACCAAAGTTACTTGGAGATGTGGAGGGCGAGTATGGAGTGTGTTTCAATAGTCCAGAAACCCTTTTTCTCACCACAACTTTATATGATGACGAAATCAAGAGTCCAAACAACAATACACTTCTTATAGTTCAACAACTTCTTAATACGAGAAAGGAATAGAGGAGGAAGAGATGAGCGGAGAGAGAGTTCAATAAATTAGATTATTAACACTCAATAAAGGACTCTTAATCGGACCTTATCCTTGCGATGTTGAAGTTGAGCGGAGGGAGCGAGCACGTGGAAGGAGAAAGGGCAGAAGAGAAGATGAGCAGAGGGGGAGGCACGAGGCGAGATGCGAGGAGAGCCGCCACTCAGCTCGGCTCAGGACTAAACAATGAATGAGAGAGGAGGGAGAGGCAGGACTTCGCCATGGGTAGAGCAAAAAACGCGCGGGAAAACTCGCGCGCGCCTTCAACGCCGAGTCTTGGGAGAGAAAGAAACGAGGGAGGGGCCATTTGAATTAGGCCAATGGACGGGGAGGAGTCAAAATAGTAACATCATGACAACACCGAGAGCGATTGCAATTATTCAACGGAACAAAAAACACATAAGTCATCGCTGTAGCGAACACGCTGAATGCGATTCAAAAATTCAGAATGGGGTATTAGCAGACTTGTATTCTCAAAAACTAAGACAGTTAATTGTAAGACGTAAAGGACAATTCAGAGCGTTATAATAAAATGCTTTCAGATCATTCTCATTACAATTTCTGGCATAGTGGCTAGCAGAAAGTTGTGAACGGAATCGCAGATGGACACGTGATGCTTCTGCAACACAAATGATTCGTCTTCTTTCATAATGCTCAGTGACAATCCTTGTTCCCATAAGCCGTGTCCAGCTTCGTTACATCTGAAATCATAAAGCTGTGCAGATTCAATAATAAAAAAATCTTAGCTCCCACGTTTATCAATCAAGAAGAAGCCTACCAATATAGCATGAATAAAAGAGAATTGCCAATCTTCAGCGATCGTTCCTGCAGACATATCCCAATTGAGTTTTAAATTATTGTACGTCATATTGAACATTATATTATTTTAAATAAAAAATATTTAAAGTAAAAATTGATGGGACGCTTTCCGTCGCTCCTGCTGCCGTTGATTCTTCAGCTGCAACTGGCCCTACTCTCCTTCTCGGCCATCCCCTCGGGTTATCTCTCACTCGGCACACAGATTCGAAAACGTCTCGTACGTGACTTCCAGGAGATACGGCCCTCCAAACCGCGCGGCTTGCTGCAAGAATTTGGGCTGCTACGCTGATACGCAGTTTTCGTATGAACATTAAAACCGCGGGAATTTGAAAGCAGATATATACTGTAGTTTCGCGGTTTTTCCGTATAAAAACTAAATTCTCTAAGGCTATTCCGTTCGAGAGTTCGGAAAATTCATATTTTTGCTTTAACATGGCCATGTTGACCTTCCGAACTGGTCTGCGTAGCAGCCCATTCCAGCCGCAACGCGTGAGGGTACGGTACGTTGTTGGGTCGCGTTATGACCGAGCGTATTTGCACTGGCTGAAGGCCCGTGGGAGCGGCTGGCTGCAGCCGACATCGCAGTGTCCTCAGGGATTCGTCCCGCTTCGGCCGATGCCCTTTTGAATATACACTAATCTAATTTCAAAAGAAACAAATGACCCATTTAGGCCATCTTGAGTGGCGTGGATTTGAATAAGTTTCGACGTGACTTTGGCGCCGTCTACTCTTCGGCTATTTCCTGCCATGTATTGGTTCTTCAAAAAGGATGACATCGGACATGTTGACGATGGTTTCCAATCAAAAGAATAATTAGAGTTATATGGAGAGAAACACAATAGGACCATGATTCCAGTTTGTCCAAGATTAATTGATCGAGGGGTATGAGAAATGGATGAATGCCAGGAAAAGCAGTGAAATTAACTGTTCTAATTGCGCGTACTGCCAGTCCTCAAGAAGGAAGGTGCCAGGTGGACGAATCATTCTGGGGCTGGAGGGAGCCTCTCTGGAGGCGGCGCTCTCTTCAGTACGGCTCGTGGCCGATGGACTCTCGCAGTAAGGACTCGTGAGCGAGACTCACGATTTCAAGTCCAAGCTCTGTTGCATGACTCATCCCGACTTTGCCGCCTTCGACCCCACGCTCCCCTCCGGATTCACATCTCTTGGCTCGCACATACTTAAGATTGGAAACACAATCTTAAATGGAGTCCACTACTCAGTCTCCAACGACACGAATTTGCCTGCCACCGCCAAGTGCCCAGAGGGACATGTACAAGTAAAGTTCACACTCAAATTTTATAAATAAGCTTACTTTCATTCTTAAAGTTACTTGTAATGCTGAGATCGAAAATTGTACAGTGGAAGCAAAGAACTAAACAAGTAAAAAAAATAAATAAAATAAAATATTCAGGCGATCATAAAAGATGAGGATCTGCACACCTTTCGTCGTGGCTTCGATATCTCCTTCAAGACGGAGTGTCACGTCGCAGCGAGGAGGCTGAATGGAGACAACTTCCATTTCTTCTTCAATGGCAGCGATATCGGCGAGGCGGTCAGTCCACTGAGAAAAGAATAATGGTGGATTAGAATCAATGAAAAGAAGGATTCGTATCTCGTATTCATCGTTCGATTTAATTTCGGGCATTCTAATTGGGTAGGGAAGAAGGAAAACGGAACAATCTTTTTCCTTCTTTCCCCGCAATCGATAACAACATAAAAGCTAGTGTTGAATCCACATTACTAAAATTTTTAAAAACTTTAAAATAAATTATGTTAAAATTAATATTATAAAACTACCAGATTGGCTCTGAAATGTGGCGCAACACTAAGCCGTCCTCGCCATCGGCGGACGCGGCGGAATCGGCAGTGGTGCTTCTCGTCGGAGGCACGGACTCATGGGGATACGCCAGCGTGAGACCGGACAGGCGGGCTGCTCTCTGCTGCATGAGCCATCCCGGCTTCAAGGATTTCGACCTCATGCAGAGCATGAAGGAATCCAAGGATCTTCTCTAACAACGCTGATTCATTTTAATCGGGAATTGGGTCATGCTGTCGATAAACAGTCATTGTTGTGAATGGAGAAGAAGCGAACAACATGGAACTTTAAAGGAGGCGAAAACTCAAAATTTTCGCTATTAGGATGATTCTTTGAATGTGTTCGGATTGTGCTTATGCATCATAACAACGATCATTAACGAGCAGGCATTTCGTGTTAGGAGTTGGCGACTTTCAAGTTCCTTTAACTTTTTTGTATTGTGATGAAACGTTAACAAGAATGCTAGTATGTGCTGATTGTCTTGCCAATATTGGGACCACAAATCTGGTGAATCTTGTTAACTGACAATGAGTTCTCCAATGCATAAATTCCAGACAATGGATTTTTCCTTCAGCAGACAATCCAAGAGGATAAATGGGATGTCCCAATTTCTCTTCATAAGTAATTGCTCATTCTTTCATTATTTCCCCCTCCATTTGACCTCTCTGAAGCTGGCGAGAGAATCGTTTACTCCCCGAGATACAAAGAAATGTATATGCACCTAAGGAAGATTCTCGCAGGAAAGAAAGTTGAAATTGTTCATAATTTAAATGAAAGAATTGATGAGAAGCTATATTTTTGCATTGTGGGAACGAGGTAAAAGATTTGGTTGCTCTCTTTATTTTCCTTTTCTCTAAGACGCGAGTGCTTCCTTCATTTCCTTCTGCATCGCCTTCTCCTCGGCCATCATCGACTTCGACACCGACGCCAGAGAAGATGATAAGTAAGGGAGGATGATATTTTCATTTAAAACTGACGCGTTATTATTGTTTTAAGAGAAAAAAACGTATGTTCTTGAGGTAATTGCTGATTCCCTGGACGACCCGCTTTTTAATCTCGGCCAGAGCGTTATCAGCATCCTTTAATTTAAATTAATGAGCAACTAATCAATTGAATGTTTCAATTGTGGATCTCAAGAAAAGTACAGCATTGATTATGATTATTTCCAAGTCCTAACATCCTTGGCCTGCTTGAGCTCCTCATCGTCCTCCTTTCCCTTGATGCGCGCCGCTGCTTGGCCCGCCTGGATGCGTGCCTTCTCCAGCTCTTTCATCTGGTTCTTCATGTTCACGCCAGACTCCTGTATTTATGATTCTATCGATCTATCGATTCGCTCGAGCTATTAATGAATTTGCGGAGAGAATCAAATAAAGGAGAGCGATCTTTCGTAATCTTTGGAGAGCTCGACCTTGAGCTGCTTGAGCGGCTCGATGATCTCGGCAACGAATTTCTTCGCGTACTTGCGGCGGACGCTGGCCGCCTCAGCGTAGCTCTCTTCGAATTAAGAAAGTTCTTATACCATGGAAAGCATTTCCTGGCATAAAACTGTTCCCGTTCTATTTTGGCGGCCCCTTTTCTTCTTCTTTTTAGGCTGACTCTGGACAGTGGAGCAGTGCTGGATGGCCTCGTCCTTCTCCATCCTCTTGCCATACTTCTCCATCGCATCCGACAGCTTCGAGTACGCGAGCGCCCTGATCGAGCCGCAATTCTGCAACGAATGAATACGATACTAAAAAAAAAGTCATTCTTTGATGTGGAAACCCCGCAATGTCTATGAGGCCGCAGCAAGGAATTAAAAATACCTTTTCGATGGACTCCGCAGCACTCAGGAGATTCTGAACGAGATTCAAAACCTGAAACCAATTCAGTGTTCTTTCCATGAGAGGAGGTGAAGAAGTTGAGAGAAATGAGATATGGAGAAGAGACAGTTATGTTACTTGCTAGGTAACACTGGAATGCAGGACAGGAACACAAGCGTAGACGGAGAAGACAAGTGTTTATCAAGAAGCCAGGGGCCTCTTTTATATGGTGAGGGATGGTGTACTTTCATAAAGGTCACGGGGGCAAGTCAAGGACAAAGGGGGATGATAATTATGGAACGTGATAAATCTTCATCCACATGACACCTCCCCGAGTACAACATCCATCAACGTCGCAGAGTTCGACCCGAAGTCTACATCTCTGCACAGCAACCTCGGCAAGATCAACGAGGGAGGAGTTCAAAGCCAAGGCTTCTACATCTCCTCGACAAATCGACAGAGTTCGGTCGGCCACCTACGTCTCTGGATATACACGCGAAAAACCTTGTTTCGGACAAGGAGGAAGTTCGAACGACAGCAGTTCTACGTCTCCCTTTTTTGCGCAGCAGATGTCTTGTAATTAGCGAACACACGTGGGCAACGACGGAACAGCTTTATTGAGCAGGCAACGGTACGGCAGAAGGAGCGATTCGGCAGGACAGCAAATAGGTTAGGGCGACTCGTCATCCGAGGAGGGTCCATAAGGGGGCGTCTGCTGCGACGTCGCCGCAGGAGGGCGTGCCTTGGCAGCAGGCTCCTTGACGACCACCGGCTTGGGAGGCGTTCCACACAGCGCCTTTCGCCCGTCCCCAGGTCGAACCGCCCGAGATGCTGAACGTCGAGCTCAATGGATTCCCGGTCCAGATGGAGCTGGATACGGGCGCTGCGATCTCACGCAGCTGTTTGGTGTGCTCGCGCAGAAGCTTAGACTGCTCCTCCTGGTGAGAGTCCATCTTGGTCAGAAGGCGCGAGACCTTAGAGCCTTACTTGACGTTAGGCGCGGCCATCGAGGACTTCTCGTGTGTCTTAGAACGGCTGCGAGAGCGTGAGCGGCTGCGAGATCGCGAACGGCGGGACTGCTTGTCATCATCTCGGAGGCCAACACGACCTCCGCCGCGGTTCTTCTTCGAATGCTGTGGGGAGCGAGGAGCAGGAGAGCAACGGAACGACTGATGCTCCTTGTCTCCGCGGTCCTCTTTTATTGCCTTCATTTGCTGGTTTTCTGCATAATTTCGATGCATTTTTGCACTTGCTTGCCGATTCGCCTGTTTCCTGTTTTGCCTTGCTAATTCGGAGATCCATTTGTCACGTGAACTTCCAAATTGCGCATTCTTCTCCAAGGGCACGTTCGCCTTCATTTCCCGGGCGAGGCCACGAGAAGAGTCGGTCGTTGCTGTGTATCTCACATTTCTGTATCGTTCTGGCGGAACACCTTTGTTCGTTCTCTGGCTGACACGGACAGTGGGAGGCGGAGGCGGCGAAGCTTTCTTAATCGGATTCTTCTGGGACGCTCGAGGCACCACGCTTGTTGCCGGCCTCGGTCCATTCACCTTCTGTCTGGTCGGAGCCAAACTCCATCTCGGTTGAACGGGTGCAGCAGGGCGAGTGAATACCATAGTCTGTCGACGGTTCGTGTTCGTGGCAAGCGGCTGTTTCTGGGTAATTGTCGTACTCGCTCCCCTCCCCGAATTCACACTTCGGTGGGAAATCGCTGCGAGTTCCTCCCAGATAATCTTGAATTTCTTCTTCATCTGGTCAGCATGGCATTTGCGCGAACCACGACCGTAATGCACTTGGTATGTGTTCTCTCCGATCACTTCAGTGACAATTCCAGGAATCCACTTATCGTCGCCAACCGTAAAATTCATAATGTAGACTTCTTCTCCCACCTCGAACGTCCGAGCCTTGGACTTCTTGTCATAGTTGCGAGTCATGTTCTGCTTGTACTTCCGGGAAACCTCTTGCTGGTTTGGTGCTTGACCAATTCGTCCGGGCAACAGATCCAATGACATGCGCAGTTGTCTGCCCATCAGGCTCTCGGCGGGACTCATGCCCGTGGCAGGATGCGGGGTTGTCCGGTAGTTGAGGAGCACACGGCTCACTGCCTCACGCAAGGGCAGACCCGAGCGGGTACTCTTCTCTACGTGCCTCTTGAACGTCTGGACGAACCTCTCCGCTTCACCATTCGAGTTCGGGTGGTACGGGTGTGTAAGGATGTGCTGGATGTTGTTCTGTTCGCAGAACTCAGAGAACTCTCGCGACGCTAGCTGCGGTCCATTGTCAGAGACAATCTGCTCAGGCAAACCGTGGGTTGCGAACAACTCTTGCAGACGGCACACGGTTGCGGCGGCAGTCGTACTGCCCATTCGCACAGCTTCTGGCCACTTTGACTTTGCATCCACGGCGATGAGCCACATGGATCCGTGAAACGGTCCGCAAAAGTCAATGTGAAGGCGCTGCCAAGCGCGTTCTGGCTCTTCCCAGCTGTGGAGCGGCGTTCTCGTCTTCACGCATGCTTGGCAGACTGACCGCGCACTTCTCGAAGTAGTGCTCAACAGCCCAGAGCTGGACCTCTGCTTCCTCACGGACCGTTTTCTTCGACGGCATCTCCGTGGACAATGGGAGTCGCGACAAGCCATCAGCGTTTCCGAAATCAGATGTGGACCGGTACTCAACATCGAAGGAATACGCTCTCAGACGGAGTTCCCATCGGTAAAGCCTCTTCATGGCAATCACCGGAAGCTCGTGCTTCGGTCCAAGAATCAACACGAGTGGCTTGTGGTCGGTCAACAGTGTGAACTTCCTCCCATACAGGAACTGGCTGAACTTCTCCACTCCAAAGACGATACCCAATGCTTCCTTCTCAATCTGGGCGTAGTTTCGCTCTTCCTTGGTGAGCGTCCTGGAAGCGAATGCAATGACTCTCTCGACGCCATCCGGACGGGCGTGGTAGATCACTGCCCCCAGTCCATACTCCGAGGCATCCGTCGCGAGTATGACCGGTACATCGGGACCGTAGTGGATCAGTACGTCGGCGCTGATCAGCCTCTGCTTGATCAGTCGGAATGCTTTCTCATGCTCATCTCCCCAGACGAACTCGACGTCTTTCTTCCTCAGGGCGTTCAAGGGCAGGGCGAGATCTGACAGTCTCGGCACGAACTTGGCGTAGTACTACACCATGCCCAAGAAAGACTCGACATGCTTCAGGTTCTTAGGCGCTGGCATCTTCTGCATCGCCTTTATCTTGTCGGAGGACGGCCTGATGCCTTCTTGGTCAACCACATGTCCGAGGAAGTCGATTCGGCGCATCAGGAACTGGCATTTCTCGCGCTTCAAGCGGAATCCAGCCTTCCTCAGCCTCTCCAGCACCTTCTTCAGGCTTCGCAGGTGTTCCTCGTCATTGGGAGAGGTGACCACAATGTCATCGAGGTAAACCATCACACCTGGCAAGCCAGCCAACACTTCCTCCATGGTCCGCTGGAAGATGGCGGGTGCAGAGGCGATACCGAACGGCATCCTCTCGAACTGGAAATGACCCTTCTGCGTGGACAGCGTGAGAAACTTCTTCGACGCTTCCTCCATCTCAATCTGCATGTACGCGTCTCGCAGATCCATCTTTGAGAACTTCTGACCGCCGTTCAGCATGTGGAACAGGTCGTCAGGCTTCGGCAGAGGGTATTGGTTGACATCGAGCAGAGGATTGATCGTGACTTTGAAGTCTCCACAGAGTCGAATCCTCCCGCCTGGTTTCGGAACGAGAACCAGCGGCGTGCCCCACTCGGGGTGCTCAACGGATTTCAGAATGCCTTCTTTCACCATTCGATCAATCGCTTCATCCACCTTCGGCTTCAGGGCGTAGGGCACAGGGCGGGCGCGGAACAGGCGTGGCTCTGGGCGTCCATCACTTCAGGACTGCCTTCTTCACAGTGCATTGTCCCAGACCAGGCTCGAAAAGCTCCTGATTCTCTTGCAGAATCTTCGCAATCTTGTCCGCCAGCGGTTTCAGCTCTTGCTCAACATGCTTCACCGCGAAGAATGGTCCCATGCTCATTCCCAGAGCACGGATCATGTCTCTGCCGCAGAGTGCGGGCCCTTTTCCGGGAATCACGTGCATCCAGACTTGCGCAGATCGGCCAGACCACTTCACCGTGAGACGGCTTCGGCCCTTCAGGCGGATCTCTGAGCCATTGTAGGCGCGACCGTGGTAGGTCGTCCTCTCCAGTGCAGGTGAGCCCAGGGTACGCCAGATGTGCTCGTCGATGATGGAGATCGCAGCGCCCGTATCCAGCTCCATCTGGACCGGGAATCCATTGAGCTCGACGTTCAGCATCTCGGGCGGTTCGACCTGGGGACGGGCGAAATCGATTTTGCCCACCGGGTATTCGTCTTGGTCGTCACCGGTCTCCTGGTCAACCCAGTTTGCCCTTCGCTGCGGAGCGCGCGGAGCCTTCTTGTGGTTGCGGGAGGCCTGCTCAGCCTTCTTCTTCTTACAGTCCCTCATGAAGTGACCTGGCTGTGAGCAGAAGTGGCACTTCCCATCGAACCGGCTCGGCTTCTGCTGCCTTTCTCCAGAGCTGTGCGTTTGTCTCCTGGTTTGCACGTGGGCGCGATGCACCGTGCTTCCGGCAAGCGTGCCATGTGGTCGCGATGATGTCTTCACTTGTTAAAGATTTGATCCAACTGTCTCAATCGCCGTAGCTGTTTCAACCAGTTTTGCGAAGTTGGCGTCTGACAGCTCCACCAGTCGTTTCCGGATTTCATCGGACCGGATTCCACCAACGAATGCCATGCAGAGCATCATGTCGTTGGGATTCTTCACCTTTGCGAAGTCACACGTGCGGGCCTTCTTCTGGAGCTCGAGAGAGAATTCTCGGATGCTCATGCCAACTGTCTGGGTCGACTGCATCAGTGCGACTCGCTCGGAAAGCACAAGGGTCTTCGGCTGGTAAAGCCTCTCCATGTATGCTGTCAGTTCCGCGTAGCTGTGATCCTCGAGAAAGCGACCCTGAGCCAGATTCTCCATGGCCGTGTAGGAGGTCTCACCGACTTCTTGCAAGAAGTAATACTTCTTCATGTCGTCATAGGTGATTTCTCGGATTCGCATGCTGCCCTCGAACAGGCGCTGCCACACGCGGAAACTGTGTCCGGGAACGAACGGATTCACCGAGTGGGACCTCGCAGCGGTCACGATCACTCGGGCTGAATCAGCCGGCGCCGCGGCCGGCGTCGTGGCGGTTGAGGTTGGCGGATTCGTCATGATTTCTCCGTAGGCCTAGCCTGACTGCTTCCTGCACACGAATGCCCGCACCAGTTAGCTGAGAAGCACTCGCAGCCAACCGGGGGTCTTACAACGTCACCTTCCGCGAGTTAACTCCGGATAGGATTTCTCCCTGCTAGCTCGGCTAGGATCGAGATTGTCCGATGAAGTGGCTTGACTGATTCCCAGCGGCCGTATACTCCTTAGAGACCCTCACGCTTGGATCTCCAGGAAACGGGCGCGTGGTACTGCAAGGTTTCGTGGGACGTGCTCGCAACAGAGAGGCTATCTCGATAACGAGATAGCCTCTCTGCTGAGTTCAGCGTGCACAGACCACAACCGGGTGGTGCGAACTCAAAGCGCGGCGCGGATTTTCACCAAGCGCAGGCCACAGCCGGGCGGCGCTGGTTACTTCTCAACGACGCGAAGATGCTTCGGCGCTGAGCTCCACCAGACGGACTGGTGAAATCGAAGCGCGAAGCTGTAGACCGAAGTCGCGGAGATTCTTCGGCACTGAGCTCCACCAGGGGTGAACTCGAAGTGCGAAGGGAAGACTGATCGCCAGTTATGTTACTTGCTAGGTAACACTGGAATGCAGGACAGGAACACAAGTGTAGACGGAGAAGACAAGTGTTTATCAAGAAGCCAGGGGCCTCTTTTATATGGTGAGGGATGGTGCACTTTCATAAAGGTCACGGGGGCAAGTCAAGGACAAAGGGGGATGATAATTATGGAACGTGATAAATCTTCATCCACATGACAGAGACAGCAGAGAAAGAGAGATGATGCCTCGCCTGCTCAACACGAGCCGTGCCCTCGGCCGTCTCGGCAGAAGTCGCCGCTTTCTTCGCGAGCAGCACGCCAATCTTGCCCATTCTGCTGTCGAGGCCTGCAATTTCTTCTTGGATTTATTATCTCTTCTTATATATTACTGATTCATCCATTATTTTATTTATTTATTCTTTTACAAACTACAGGAGACATTAAATGTCGATGATATCAACAACAATAGCAATAGCGAGTTAGTAAAACCGACGGAAGGTAAGAAGTTGTGGCGAGGCAACCACTCGTGAGTAGGAAAAGAAGTGAAACTGAGCCTCACTCCTGCGAAATCGCTCCATATCACTTCATCGTGCACTAAGTGTACGACGATGCTTTCGAAAGTGCGAGAAAACTGTTGAAACGTGCATTCCTTGGGCAGGAGTATGGAATGAGGTTATATTTCATATCCTTGTTAATCACAAAGTCAAGAGAGGCGACAAATGGCCTATTATTCCTTCATCTGGCTCTCGCACTCTTATTATTATCATTGTATCTACTACTGTGGAGAGGGATAGAAAAAGAATTCCGTAGTTTTAGCGAGGGGCAAGAAAAGGAGGAGGATTCGGTGAAATGACGCGCTGAATGCGATTCAAAATTCAGAATGGTTAATTAGCAGACTTTTATTCTCAAAAACTATGCAGTCAGTTAAGACGTAAAGGAAAACTCAGAGCGTTATCATAAAATGCTTTCAGATCATTCTCATAACAATTTCTGGCGTAGTTGCAAGCAGAAGGCTGTGAATTCGGTATCGCAGATGGACACGTGTTGCTTCTGCATCACAACTGATTCGTCTTCTTTCACAATGCTCATTGTCAGTGACAATCCTTGTTCCCATAAGAATCGCCTTGTCTAGCTTCGTTTCATCAGAAACCATAAAGATTTACAGCTTTTCAATGATAAAACAATTCTTGCTTCCCACGTTTCTCATTCAAGAAGAAGCGGACCAATGTTCCATGAATAAAAGAGAATTTTGCCTGCCAGTGCTCTGATCGTTAATGCAGACATATCCCAATTGAGTTTAAATTATTGTATCTCACATCGAACATTATATTATTTTAAATAAAACATATTTAAAGTAAGAATTGATGGGACGCTTCTCGCCGCTCCTGCTGCCATTGATTCTTCAGCTGCAACTGGCCCTACTCTCCTTCTCGGCCGTCCCCTCGGGTTATCTCTCACTCGGCACACACAATCTCACGCTTGCCGGCCGCAGATTCGAAAACGTCGCGTACGTGACTTCCAGTAGCGGCGGGCTGCAGCCAACATCGCAGTGTCCTCATGGATTCGTCCCGGTGCGGCCGAGTCACTTTTAGACTATCCTTTATTTAAAGTAAATATTAAATAAAGCTTTATTGACTAATCTAAAAGCAAAATGAAGGAAGTGGTCACTTCAGGCCATCTTGAGTGGCGTGGATTTGCATAAGTTTCGACGTGACTTTGGCGCCGTCTACTCTTTGGTCCTAACCTGCCACGTTGGAGCGAGAAGAGTGCCTTCAGGCGAATTTCATTGGTTCTTCAAAGAGGAAGACATCGGGCAGGTTGACGATGGTTTCCAATCAAGAGAATAATTAGAGTTATAAGGAGAGAAACACAATAGGACCATGATTCCAGTTTGTCCAAGATTAATTGATCGAGGGGTATGAGAAATGGGTGCGGTTATGAATGCCAGGAAAAGCAGTGAAATGAACTGTTCTAATTGCGCGTACTGCCAGTCCTCAAGAAGGAAGATGCCAGGTGGAGGGATCACTCTGGGGCTGGGGTCCTACTCTGGACGCGACGCTATCTTCGGCACGGCTCGTGGCCGGTGGGCGAACGCAGTGGGGACTCGCGAGCGAGTCTCACGATTTCAACTCCAGTCTCTGTTGCATGACTCATCCCGACTTTGCCGCCTTCGACCCCACGCTCCCCTCCGGATTCACATCTCTTGGCTCGCACATACTTAAGATTGGAAACACAATCTTAAATGGAGTCCACTACTCAGTCTCCAACGACACGAATTTGCCTGCCACCGCCAAGTGCCCAGAGGGACATGTACAAGTAAAGTTCACACTCAAATTTTATAAATAAGCTTACTTTCATTCTTAAAGTTACTTGTAATGCTGAGATCGAAAATTGTACAGTGGAAGCAAAGAACTAAACAAGTAAAAAAAATAAATAAAATAAAATATTCAGGCGATCATAAAAGATGAGGATCTGCACACCTTTCGTCGTGGCTTCGATATCTCCTTCAAGACGGAGTGTCACGTCGCAGCGAGGAGGCTGAATGGAGACAACTTCCATTTCTTCTTCAATGGCAGCGATATCGGCGAGGCGGTCAGTCCATTGAGAAAAGAATAATGGTGGATTAGAATCAATGAAACGAGGGATTCGTATCTCGTATTCATCGTTCGATTTAATTTCGGGCATTCTAATTGGGTAGGGAAGAAGGAAAACGAAACAATGACAGTTGTCAATCTCTCTTCTTCATTACAGTAATCGACAACAAAATAAAAGCCAAATGAAGAATTCTTCTTATAAAAATTCATAAAACTTTAAAATAAATTATTTTAAAATTAATATTATAAAACTACCAGATTGGCTCTGAAATGTGGCGCAACACTAAGCCGTCCTCGCCCTCGGCGGACGCGGCGGAATCGGCGGTGGTGCTTCTCGTCGGAGGCACGGACTCATGGGGATACGCCAGCGTGAACAGGCGGGCTGCTCTCTGCTGCATGAGCCATCCCGGCTTCAAGGATTTCGACCTCAAGCAGAGCATGAAGGAATCCAAGGATCTTCTCTAACAACGCTGATTCATTTTAATCGGGAATTGGGTCATGCTGTCGATAAACAGTCATTGTTGTGAATGGAGAAGAAGCGAAAGAACAAACTTTGAAAGAAACATTCGTTACTTTAAACATAATGCTGTCTGTTCCTCGTGTTGACATCATTTACAAAATGAATAGTGCGGTTTTTTTTTTATAAACTTAGGTTAGCCATGTGTATGTAACTAATCGTATAAAGGAAAGAGAGTTTAAGGGATTTAATTTAAGGTGCAAGAACCTCCGTCGTTGGCGGCAAATGCTACAGAGGCGACGGGCGACCTGCTGCTCGGGGGATACACTCGCTGAAAGCTGCCCTGCCAGAAAAGCAGGCTTCCGTCTGTTGCATGACGCATCCGACATTCGACGGCTTTGATCCGCTGGCAACGAGCCAAGCACCGGAGCATACAAAAGTTACTAGCGATGAGGAACACAAGACGACGGCAGCCAGGGAGGAGTCAGGAAATGTGGAAGCAAAGGACCATATAACCACTCTAATTATACCTACAATACCGGCATCAAGACATGGCGAAACGACATCTTCCAGCGAGCTTCTCTCACAGCTCTCTACTCCTGCAATCGGCCATGCGCTATCTTCCACGCGACTTGCAAAACCTACTTCCGATCAGTTCATTACCGAATCGCCGGTTGCCCGCAGTATGCCAGAGTCCCAATCTATCGCCGAAAATTGGAAGACCTTCTTCGATGCGTTGGACGCAAAAGGAGACGAACAGGGAAAGAAAGAAACATCGGAACATAAAGAGCCGCTTATGGTGGACCAGGCAACTCAGATTGAAGAAATCAAACAGCACGACCAGTACCCTAATTTCATGCTGACTTTGGCAGCCCTGGTGCTGCTTGCACTCGCCGTAGTGTTCTACAAGTGAAGAGGCGAAACGCTCTCATTGATACGATTGAAGGAATCATTCAAATCAGCAGTATCTTTCATTCGAACCTTTCGTTTTTCCGTGTATCATTGAGAATTATAAACTCATACTGCAGAGAAATTGCATTTGGTAATTAAGCATCGTATATTATCACTTGAGATGATAAAAAAAAGTTCTTCTTGAGACAGAGAGAGAGAGAGATCGAGAGAGAGAGATAAAGAGATAAAGCAGACGGTAAGAGAAATGAAGTGAGAAGATTGTCTAGCAAGGAATTTGAATCTAGCTTCTAGCACATTAGTTCGGTGATTTTTAAATGTAATTAAATATCATCAGAAAGCAAATGTTCCTGTAGCAGTGTATAATTTAGTGAGTTGTGTTCACTACCGTATACCTTATTGTATTACACTCTGAGTAATCGAAGACAGCAGAAAAGCTGCTCCGCGTTGTTTCGTCAAGTTGCGTGCTCATTTCACATCTTTTTCTGCTTGTTACTCGTTCGCTTTTGTCATGGCTGTTTCGTTAGCACTATTAGAACTCGATTCTCTCCGAATACTGCCATCTTATATATCTGGACTGTCCGTCAACTCTTCATGCCTAAGTCGTGCCCTGTATTTTTCGAGTAAAAGGCCTAAAATCGCTTTTCATTGCGTCTTCCTGTTGGGGAAGGGGTCTGTTTAGAAGGCCTTGACTTTAGCTTTTAGATCTTCTCATTCTTGCTGTGTCTGCAGCATGCAGCCGATTCCCGCCAACGAAGTTCGCGCAGCATTCATTGAGTTCTTCCGGGACAAGTATGTCAGTCACTGCTTCCACATTTTCAACTATTATTTTAAAGAGCGAAGAATGTAGTTTTGATTCGGAAACTATGCTCCATTATGTTTTCTGCTCGTCGTCGACATATCATTTGAGCCAAATTATTGCCATTTCTGATCTATCTGTGATCCGAGATATATGTGATCATGAATTGAAAAAGTGGTATTTTTAAAGGGTGCGTCGTCCTTTTAATTCCTTTTTATTTGCAGGAGCACACGTTCGTCCAGTCATCTCCTGTCATTCCTCACGAGGACCCGACTCTTCTCTTCGCCAATGCTGGCATGAACCAGGTGCCATTATCGACTTCACTTTTCATTTGATAAGCATGGAATTGATTGGAAACGGAATACTCATGCAATTTTCCATTCTCTTCCCTGGGTGCTATGACAGATCAACTTTCAAGATTGGAATTCGCGGATGATTTGATTGTATAATTCTTCGAATTATTAAAACTTCTGGAACCTTTTATGATTTCGAATTATTGTTTTGAGAAGTCGGCGAGTACCAGTAATTCCGTTTCGTTGAGTATGATTATGATTGCGATATCTGTTTCCTTCTTTCAGTTCAAGCCGGCCTTCCTCGGCGTGGCTCATCCTTCGTCTGAGCTCGCGCAGCTCAAGCGTGCAGTCAACACCCAGAAGTGTATTCGTGCTGGTCAGCATTTTATTCTTTCTCTTTATTTTGAAAAAAGAAAGAAACAATGATAATTATCTTCTCGTGTTGAATGGTCATTGCTGCTCGAAATACAGTAGTATTTCGTTCGATTTTGAGCTTAAAAGCGACACGTATACGATGAAGGAGATGAAATGATTGTAATTCTCAGGTGGCAAGCACAACGACCTCGACGACGTCGGCAAGGACGTGTACCATCACACATTCTTCGAGATGCTCGGCAACTGGTCTTTCGGCGACTATTTCAAGGCACGGCGGGGATTCAAATGGCACAATTCAGAAACAGTGTTTAAATGCCCACTGGCGGCAAAATTTTTCGGGAGGGTCCAGGTATCCAAATCGGGAATTTTCGGGAGGGTCCACGTGCACAAAAAAAGGTCAAAAAAAATTTTCCTGCACGTACAGGTGTCAGTGCTGAAAGATGGGGTGTGTGTTTGAAAACGGCGTTTTTCGATCCTTAGACCACTTCCAATCGATGCCTCATATCAGAAAACCCCTGTAAGGGACCTTTGAAGAAAATCCAAGCTGGACGATTTTGGCCGGGTCCCCGGCCATTTCGATTCTCTCGCAAATCGCGTCATATATAAATGTGAAAATACGTAGGCTCGCCTTATCCACTTGCTATTCTGCTCCTTATAAGAGAATTTATAACATAGTGAGAGCCGGTAGACTGCTTATCAGCGAAGATGTTATGGGTCGACTTCCTCTTCAGCAGCAGAGCTTCTCCTCGCTTGCGTATTTTCATCTCTTTGTCTCTAAGGTTCCGCCTAGAGAAGGTGAACCACCACCCTTCGTTTTGTCCAGCAATCTCAAATCATGTCCACTGGCGAGAACACCTTCTACTTCTTTCCTCTATCACTCTCGCCCCACGTCACTCAATTTTCATCACTCGTATCTCACACTCTCCCCACCCCTCTCTATCTCCTGGCCAGCATCAGGTCAGTCTGCACAGGGTGAGCGAGAGAGGTCATGAAGCGAGTGAACTATTTTTCGGACATTCCGCAACTCATCTGGCAATTATACTTAATTTCTGTTTATAAATATATAATACATGTAAAATAATCTAAGAAATGAATATTCATGAGAGAGACATGTATGCACACAGGAATAGAAAGTGAATGTGAGAGTATTTCTGGCTTTCTCTTCCATGGCAAGCGCTTTGCCATTCTTCTCAGCCACTCAGAATGCTCAGGAGATAGCATTGGAGCGAAATTGAGAGAAAGATATATGCACACAGGCATCCGCCAGTTTACGATTGGCGGCCTGGACCCATATCAGCCTGAGCTTGTGGAAAGGAATCTGGGGGAATCCTATGGTTAGAATGTAGCTCTGTCTTTCTACTTTCGAATGGACCCTTGCCGTTTCCGAAATTCGTTCTCTACGCTGAGAACGAACGCGTGAAATGCAGCGAACTCGATGCCTATGACATGGTTGCGCCAGTCGCAGACTGGCGAAAAGGACCCATATCAGCCTGAGCTCGTGAAAAGGAATCTCGGGGAATCCTATGGTTAGAAAGTAGCTCTGTCTTTCTACTTTCGAATGGACCCTTGCCGTTTCCGAAATTCGTTCTCTACGCTGAGAACGAACGCGTGAAATGCAGCGAACTCGATGCCTATGACATGGTTGCGCCAGTCGCAGACTGGCGAAAAGGACCCATATCAGCCTGAGCTCGTGAAAAGGAATCTCGGGGAATCCTATGGTTAGAAAGTAGCTCTGTCTTTCTACTTTCGAATGGACCCTTGCCGTTTCCGAAATTCGTTCTCTACGCTGAGAACGAACGCGTGAAATGCAGCGAACTCGATGCCTATGACATGGTTGCGCCAGTCGCAGACTGGCGAAAAGGACCCATATCAGCCTGAGCTCGTGAAAAGGAATCTCGGGGAATCCTATGGTTAGAAAGTAGCTCTGTCTTTCTACTTTCGAATGGACCCTTGCCGTTTCCGAAATTCGTTCTCTACGCTGAGAACGAACGCGTGAAATGCAGCGAACTCGATGCCTATGACATGGTTGCGCCAGTCGCAGACTGGCGAAAAGTACCCATATCAGCCTGAGCTCGTGAAAAGGAATCTGGGGGAATCCTATGGTTAGAAAGTAGCTCTGTCTTTCTACTTTCGAATGGACCCTTGCCGTTTCCGAAATTCGTTCTCTACGCTGAGAACGAACGCGTGAAGCGCGTTGACCTTAACATGGTCGTGTCAGTCTAAGGCTGGCGGCCTGGACCCATCTCTGACTGAGCTTCTCAAAAGGAATTACAGGAAAGCCTATAGTTGTTTTGTAGATCTTTTCCTCCTCTTTCGAATGGACCCTTGCCCGCCTCGAAATTCGTCCACTTTGTACGAAAATTTTCCAAAAAATAAATTCGGTACTGAAAATTTTCCAACATTTTTCGGGAGGGGGGACCCCTGGCAAAATCTAGACCTATTTAAACACTGTTCAGAAATTCAGAAAACATATAACAGCATTCCTTCTTTCCTTTTTGAAGACAGAACGACCTGCAAAGAATTTTTTTTATTTAAAGGTGTTCATCCTTTTTTGTTAGCTATTCATCAAGATCTCTAGATACTTTGTTTGCATTTTAACTCATGGAAACTGGATGGCTGCATTTTCAGAAGGAGGTCTGTGCGTGGGCGTGGGAGCTGCTGACCAAGGTAGGCTGTTCTTCATTTCCTTTATTGCAATTTTTCTTTCAAACAATACAGTATCCCGATGACAATCAAGCTTTTTTTAATAAAGCAAATATACACGTGATAAATCGGATATTTAGCAAGTTAAATTAAAGGTTCTGCATATTCCGGCTGAGCGACTCTACGTTTCCTACTTTGGAGGAGATGAGAAGGCCGGACTCGCTCCTGATGAGGAGTGCCGCCAGATCTGGCTTGGGCTGGGGTCAGTGTCGGGTCTCGACCCTTTGATCTCGTATCTGAGGCTTCTTCTTGAAGCTTTTCCCCTGATACTATCATTATTCCGAACAGTAGGATAAGAATTGTTAATGGAAATATTATATGGATTCATTCAGTACTGAAACGAGCGAGAGTGCGGACTGTGTAGACAGTGTAGACATGTGAACTACGTGAAAATGTAAAGTTCAGTGTTTTTAGCCTTCTTTCCTATGGAAATATTTATATGTCGATGAAAATGTGAATACGTAGTTGAAGAGAGTTGCCTGATTTCAGACTGCCGGCCAACCGCATTTTGCCCTTCAGCATGAAGGACAACTTCTGGGAGATGGGAGATGTCGGTCCGTGCGGGCCGTGCTCGGAGATTCACTACGACCGTGTTAGTGGTTACAACTTAAAGGAAAGATATTGTTTAATTAATTATAGCTGCTTGTTTTTTCAATAGCAATAATAATAAATTAATAGGTGAATTGGTGAACAAATTAAAGATTCTGATAATTTTAAGAAGATAATATGCTCGGAAAACTTAATTTGAATGTCTGTTTTTTTAATAATTTATAACTGTTAAAAAAAAGTGATTTTAGGTCGGCGACCGTGACGCATCGCATCTGGTGAATGCAGATGATCCGATGGTTGTGGAGATATGGAATCTTGTCTTCATGCAATTCAACCGGTCAGAGGAAGAACTATTCTGTTTGGACTTGGAGCATAAGGGATATGGTCCATGCATGAGAAGAGGGAGATATCGAGAGAAATAGAAGAAGGAAATCGCCTGCACTTGGCTGAAATTTATGAATTCTTTGCTCTGTGTCCAAATTGTATACTGATCTCCATCGATTAGGCGTCTTGCAGCGAAGAAGGCGGCGTTCTCCGTCCCCTGCCACACAAGCACATCGACTGCGGACTCGGATTCGAGCGACTGGTCGCCGTCATCCAGAACAAGACTTCCAACTATGACACCGATGTCTTCGTGCCAATCTTCGAGGCCATCCACAAGGTCACGAAAAGAATGTTCTGTGCTTCCAGAATGGCGCTTTTGTTTTTGCTAATAATAAGAGAATTTGTTAAGCATCAAGCTTGAAGAGGAAATTTATTCAAGTTAACATAGGTTTCTATGCTTGTGTCATGAAATATAGAGTAGCGAGATAATGAAAAAAAAAATTCGATTCGAGTTCGACTCTATTAAGGTTGAAGTTGTATTTGCGATCTGATTTCTTTTTTTTATACAAATTCTTATTCTTCAGGGAACGGGAGCGCGCGAGTACACGGGTCACATTGGAACAGAGGACGCGGACGGCGTTGACATGGCCTACCGAGTCGTTGCCGACCACTGCCGCACTCTCACTATCGCCCTTTCGGACGGAGGTCGCCCCGACAACACTGGACGAGGGTACTGTAGATTTATCAGCTGGTTCATATATCAGCTGCGTAACTGATTGGGGGGACAGTGACAGATTGTTATCCCACGAAAGAAATGACGTTCTATTTGCACGGGATCAATTACTTATTAGAGAGGCTGTCCGTGGAGCTTAAAATCTACCGTGCTTCACCATCTGAGTCTCTCGCCTTGTCGATTTCTTGAGAATAAAGGTAGTCCGGGAAGCCTTTATCCTTCTCTTCTTCAGCTACGTCCTCCGTCGCATCCTGCGTCGCGGCGTCCGCTATGCCACCGAGAAGCTTGGCGCCAAGCCGGGATTCTTCGCTTCCCTCGTCCCTGTCGTTGTCAACCTCCTGGTACGGTATATGATAAAATATGACGCATGAGAGGAGTACGATATCTTGGGAGATTTGTAATTGCTTTCATATTTTTAAATTAAATGTGTACATAGTAAAATGTAACGTGTGCAGGGCGACGTGTTTCCCGAGCTCCGCCGCGACCCCGAGACCGTAATGGACATTATCAACGAGGAGGAGACGCAGTTCCTGAAGACGCTCAACCGCGGTCGCATTCTCTTCCAACGCGCCGTGGCCGCGCTCCCCGATTGCGAGAAGAACTTCCCAGGTTTGTTGCATTGTTAGGGTAACATTACAACAACAACATCAACGAAATATATTTTTTTCAAAACAATTTTTTTACTGCTTACAATATTAAATAGCCAATTGATTATCAGGCGATGTCGCCTGGCGTCTGTACGACACTTACGGCTTCCCGGCTGATCTGACTCAGCTGATGGCAGAAGAGAAGGGGCTCTCCGTCGATATGGAGCAGTTCGAACAGCACCGGAAGGAGGCCATTGTGAGTTGGGGAATAAAATGGGAAGAGATTATTGGAGTGTAGGCGACAAAGCGGTTTTTTAGCGGTGAAAATACTATTTAATTTGCAATGCAGTTGGTATGGGTATGTTAAACCTTGGAGCACTTGTTCATTCAGAGACTGTTGTTTCATTAATATCTTTTCTAATTAATTTAGGCTGTTTTGTAAGGATATTTAGAGTAGCTAAATAACATCATAAAATGTAAATGCTTTGCTGACGAGAATCAGCCAACTTAATAATTATTGTGCTATTCAATAGATTCTTGATTAAATATTTGCAGGAGAAGTCAGCAGCAGGTGCTGGAAAGTTCCGTGACAATCTCGACCTCGATGTTCATGCTATTGCTGATCTCCAGGTCAGAATTAATTGAATCACTTCTTCCCTCTTTCGTTTAGCGAAGCTTGTAAAATAATTCGTAAAACGAAATCAAGTAAGAAACATTAAAGACAAAGTTCTGAGCTGCGGTTTATAGATAAGCGTATGTTAAGAAAAAAAAGATGTGGGAAAGGCAATTATAGCGGCGGCACTTCTTTCAGGCCCGGGGAGTTCCTACGACTGATGACTCTCCGAAGTACGACTACAAAGCAGAGGCGTCCAATGCAATGGAGGCGAAATACAGTATGCATTTTAGTGAAATGTCTATTTGCTTATCTTGTTCTGCATTATAACAACTAATCGGTGAGCTTTTGTGCAGCGAACTTTACGACGATGCAACTTGTTAACTTTTCAGCTTTCAACACGTGCACAGGCCGAATTCTGGCCATTCGTCGGGCTGGAACATTTGCCGAGGAGCTGAAGGCAAGAGTTTCCTCTTGAAGATATCTTTTTATTAATAATTATTGTTATAGCGACGAAGCAGATTTGAGTGGATGACAATTTGTCATTGACAAACAGTCATTTCGTCATCTTTCCAGAACGGAGAAGAGGGGGCACTCATCGTTGACCGTACTAACTTCTACGCTGAGCAAGGAGGCCAGATCTACGACGTTGGAGTTGTCTCCAAGATTAACGCTGAGGTTCTTTTTTTTTGAAGAAATTATACTTAATAACTTTTAGATCTTCAGTGTTTAAATGCCCACTGGCGGCAAAAATTTTCGGGAGGGTCCAGGTATCCAAATCGGGAATTTTCGGGAGGGTCCACGTGCACAAAAAAAAGGTCAAAAAAATTTTTCGTGCAGGTGTCAGTGCTGAAAGATGGGGTGTGTTTTGAAAACGGCGTTTTTCGATCCTTAGACCACTTCCAATCGATTCCTCATATCAGAAAACCCCTATAAGGGACCTTTGAAGAAAATCCAAGCTGGACGATTTTGGCCGGGTCCCCGGCCATTTCGATTCTCTCGCAAATCGCGTCATATATAAATGTGAAAATACGTAGGCTCGCCTTATCCACTTGCTATTCTGCTCCTTATAGCAGAATTTATAACATAGTGAGAGCCGGTAGACTGCTTATCAGCAGATGCGAAGATGTTATGGGTCGACTTCCTCTTCAGCAGCAGAGCTTCTCCTCGCTTGCGTATTTTCATCTCTTTGTCTCTAAGGTTCCGCCTAGAGAAGGTGAACCACCACCCTTCGTTTTGTCCAGCAATCTCAAATCATGTCCACTGGCGAGAACACCTTCTACTTCTTTCCTCTATCACTCTCGCCCCACGTCACTCAATTTTCCTCACTCGTATCTCACACTATCCCCACCCCTCTCTATCTCCTGGCCAGCATCAGGTCAGTCTGCACAGGGTGAGCGAGAGAGGTCATGAAGCCTATGGTTAGAATGTAGCTCTGTCTTTCTACTTTCGAATGGACCCTTGCCGTTTCCGAAATTCGTTCTCTACGCTGAGAACGAACGCGTGAAGCGCGTTGACCTTAACATGGTCGTGTCAGTCTAAGGCTGGCGGCCTGGACCCATCTCTGACTGAGCTTCTCAAAAGGAATTACAGGAAAGCCTATAGTTGTTTTGTAGATCTTTTCCTCCTCTTTCGAATGGACCCTTGCCCGCCTCGAAATTCGTCCACTTTGTACGAAACTTTTCCAAAAAATAAATTCGGTACTGAAAATTTTCCAACATTTTTCGGGAGGGGGGACCCCTGGCAAAATCTAGACCTATTTAAGCACTGTAGATCTTATCTTTAATCTTAAAGTATTAAAAAGATCATTTCATTAAAGGGCGTCGACTTCACGGTAACGAACACGCAAGTGCGTGGTGGCTACGTGGTTCTCGTGGGGTCACTCGACGGAGAGCTCAGAGTGGGTGACGAAGTGCTCCAGAAGGTGGACGAGGTTAGAACTCATCGCGGTTACTAGAGAAAGGAAGAGGCTTACTGTAGTGATTTGTCAATGCTGAAACTTAGCTTTTCCATTGAACATGATAATACGTTGGCGGGATAATCTATAACTTGGCATCTTTACTTGAAATATAAATTTATTTTCCTTTTAAAAAGGATGAGGTTAATCTTGTATGTGTTATTAATTTTTTAATGGCAAACTAAAACAACACTTAGATTATACTTTTAATACGAAAATGAACTGAAGGAGCGTCGCTGGCTGATCATGAAGAATCACACGGGAACGCACATTCTCAACCACGCCCTCCGCAAGGTTCTCGGAGAGGTCGAGCAAAAGGTTAGCTTCTTTCTTTTTTTTCCTGACATTATCTTTTGGCAGGAAAAGTTTCTTGGGCAATTTGTTTGATACAGTAATTTGCATTCAATTAAAGGGATCTCTCGTCGTACCGGAGAAGCTCCGCTTCGATTTCACCGCCAAGCAGGCACTCACCACTGCGCAGGTTTGGAAGAAGAGAGCAGCTGAAGGAAGAGAGACAGCAGAGGAAGAGGGTGAGAACTGTAATGATGAGAGGGCATTCTTGCGAGGGAGATACAATGTATTAAGAAGGGAAATTGAAGTCTTCATGTGTGGTCAGATAAGTGTGCTTTAAACCTCTCTATCTCTCTCTCTCTCTCTCTCTCTCTCTCTCCTCTTTCCAGCTGCGCGAAGCTGAGCGGATCACCCAAGAACTGTCGGATGCCCGAGTGGAAGTGTTCGCGAAGGAGGCGACCCTGGCGCAGGCCAAGGAGATCAACGGACTCCGCGCTGTCTTTGATGAGGTTTCAGTCTTATTTTTTACCCTTTTAAAAGACTCGTATATGTATTGGAGAATAAAAGGCTTTAAAGGAAATTTGTGGACAGTCTTAGTTTTTAGATGTAAAAAATGTGATCATGTTGTAAATGTTATAGATAAAGGGTTTGACGAATATATATATATATTTTGCATTTAAATTGCAGACATACCCCGACCCGGTTCGCGTCGTTTCTGTCGGTGTTTCCGTCGATGATCTCCTTGCGAATCCCACCAGTGACAAAGGACTCAACACGGCTGTCGAGTTCTGCGGAGGAACGTCAGTTTCATTGATAAGTGATTAGGGACAACCATGGTGGCATAGGGCTCTTACCCATCTACATATCTCTCTTTCTCCCTCTTCTCTCTCTCCATCCCTATCTCTGTCTCGCTCTCTCTCTCTTTCCTCCTCGTTTCTGCATTCTCTCTCTCTGTGATATATTTATCCCTCGTCTCCATTCCCTCCCTTCCTCTTTCAGTCATCTCAAGAACTCTGGCCACATCGGCTCCTTTGTAATCACATCTGAAGAGGCCATTGCCAAGGGAATCCGTCGCATTGTCGCGCTGACCGGCCCGGA